>CADDXX010000198.1:33375-133826 GCA_902810485.1 Alauda arvensis | reverse complement strand
AAGAAAAGAAAAGAAAAGAAAAGAAAAGAAAAGAAAAGAAAAGAAAAGAACATATATCTTCCTTCAAGAAAGCCAGCAGTTTTATTGCCACCTGTCTGCATTGCACCAAGTCTTCATGGCAACAAATCTCAACCACTCTTCTAACTCCCTTTGCTGTGCACTGCGCTTCTCCTGCACAGCACCTAAATGAAAGGAGGAGAAAAGTGACATTCAGGAATAAAACCAAAGAGAGGCAACATATTGAAAATACRTGGAACAAAAAGACTCTGAAAGGGAAAATATGAGGGCTGTACTGTTCCACTCGGCACTGTAACACGGCATATGGCTCAGGATTTCTATTTTTCTATTGCAAGCAGATCACATGCAAGGGCTGGATTATCTATCCTGGGCAGCCAGCTGCTTCATGCTTTTTGGCATTTTTTTTTTTTTCACTCCTCTTCAGGGTTCCTCCTTTTGCTTTTGCTGGTGTAGTTCAGTTTCTGACAGCAAGAGGAAACATGATAGTACGWGGTATTTAACTGATTTAACTGTGGTGCAAGCTAGATCTCCACCTAAAAGATTTAGAAAGTGGCTTGCTGGCAAAACACCAGCTTCCTCAAGACATAAATCACACCAATCTGCAAATTTTTTCCTGCTGATGTGCATGGACCGGCATCTATGGGGAGGAAGAAAGGGAAAGGAGAGAAGGGAAAAGGCACTGCTGTTTCTGAGTTCTCCAAGCCCTGAAATACTGTACCAAGAAAAATTTAACTGACAAAAACCAAAAAACTAAAATGAAACCAAAACAGCAAAATCCAATGTGTTCTCATGTACCCCCCATGATTTCCAGGTGCTGATCCATTAAAAGCCCATGAAGACTATAGGGTGTTATGTGATCAGCTGGGGCTGTGGGAAGTGGCAAGGACAGTGTGAAGCCAACACGTCACAGGCTCATTTTTCAAGGTCTTTAGGTACAGATGGCCCAGCTATGGATCATGAATGACACACAGTGGTGGGGTCTGTGGGGAGAGAGGGGATACAGCTGAAAAGAAAAAGCAGAAAAGCATGCAAAACTAGAGAAAAACCATGCTGTGCAGAACAACTCCATAGCCATGCACCCACMCAGTGCTCCAGGGCTTTCATAAAGGGACAGTAAATAAAGGAGAAGGAAAGAGAAAGAGAAGAAAAGCCAACAACTTCCTCAAGGGAAATTTTAGCTGAGAAAAAACAATATAGTAAAACTGGTGCTCCTCTCTTTACCCTACAGTTGAACACAGGTTGGAGGAAAAAAAACTTTCCCYTTCATGCCCCTCTAAGACACCTCCCAAGTTTCAATCCTTGTTCCAGTCTTTGCTATTAACCCCTCCCTGTCCAAAGTGAGTCTTTGAAGGTCCACCCTTACCAGCTGTGTCCCTAGTACTCTGCTGTGCTAATYCAAGATGGTTAGTCCTTGAAAACTCCACCCAGCTGTACAGAGAAAACTGTGGAAACTAGTTTACCCCTAAGCACCTCTTMATGAGGTTTCCACAGAATGTTTTCTAATAATCTGAACTGGCATGTGGAAAATCTGACTTTCTAATTGTGTGATGGGGTTTTTCCTAGCTTTGTGAGCCAAACTATTAAAACTACCGTGCTGTCTTCTTTCATGCTCTTTCCTACTGTGAAAGCAAACAGGCGGTTTTTACTTTACTGCAGAATAGTAAGGACASGGCAAGGGTAAGTTTAACAAGTTAGTCAGAATACAGATGCATTTTCCAGGGCCAGGGCAGGTGGTTTTGTCATCTGGAGGGGTGTCATCTGCTGCTCCTATGTGCCTGGCAGACACAGGGCCTCACACATCCTGGCTCTGACTTCTGCATTGCAACTGTCAGAAAACATCTCATACTCGCTGTCTCTCCATGAATCTGCAGCCATTTTTCTTCTTCTGTGTAGAAAAAACAACTTCCACGTTTAGAATAACAGGGGGTGGAATAACAGAATAACTTCTGCCTTCTTTGATCAGTGTAAGTTGTACTTTACTTGCAGAACATCTCCTTTGAAATCAGCGAAACATGTCATGAGCTCCAGTGAAGTAGAGGCAGTGATTATTTGTTGCAAAACAGGGACCTTGCAGATAAAGAAGAGTTAGAAATTAAATACATATCATAGTTTTCATGGAGACTTTTATAAAAATGGCTTTTAAAAGTTTATTAATTGGTGCTTAATAGATTGCCTTAGTGACTATTTTTAAGGAGTCCAAAGTCCAAATGAGTTACTTTTAATCTTCACTTATTTCAGAGTTCCTTGAAATCATTCATGACTCAGTTTAAACATTAAATATTTGAAATCTTGCATTAACCTATTATAAATCTTTTCCAACTTCCAATTTCTGTGCAAGTCATAACTGAAGTTTCTCTGCAGGGCATGATGCCCTTCCTGTCTGGTGGGTGGATATTTAGAGTCCTATAGAATAGATCTGTKCTACTAGGATGACTTGCCTTTCCTGTAATCTTCTTCAGGATAAAACTTTAGGTTTCAGAAACTGAAGAGTGACTTTGATGGGGCTGTGCTGATCAATAGGAATTGTGGCCRTAGCTCTGTAGCAGTTTTTCATTAAACATAATGGGAGTTATTACCAAACCTGACAATGATTTCCTAAAGCTTTAATTTCAAGGCATATGACTGCAAGGAGAGATTTGACATGAGGTAATTTTATTTTTTTCCCTTCTTTAGAGTCACTTTGGGAATAATTTTTCATCTTTGCACATGGTTGCACCACTGCAATGTGATAAAATTCCCATACGAGTTCTTTGCTCAGAAAATTTATTTCTTACTAACAGGCCTGTGTGACTAGCCAAAAACTCATCCCAGGACAGTTTCATGGAAAACAGTTGCCAGCTCAAAGAATTTTGATTCATTAACCAGATTGCTGATAGGACTGGGCTGGGAATAGTCTTGAATGAGTCGTATGAAGTAACTCTCAGGCTTTCCCCATGATTTGAACAGTCTCTGTGTGCACACAGCCACTCATCTTCTGCCTCTGACTACAGAAGTGACCTCATATCTGCAACAGGTACAAGATGGGACTCCTTGTCCAGGTCACAGTTAGCTGTTCTTTCAAGTCCCACTAAAATCAGTACAATTGGTGGTCACAGATCAGTGGGTCTAACAAATGGGAAGATATTTATGTTACCATTTATGCATCTATTTTTATTCCTGCTGCATCTTTGTTAATAACATACAGCTACAGCAGAGGAATGTTTATGCAATACAAAASGAAGAAATTCTAATACATACAAAAAAGAAAACAAAGTACTGTGAAAAAAGGTGAAAACATGGCCAGGAAATYCAAATCCATCCTGTATCTTTCCAAAATCATGTTAACTGCTCCCTAAAGTCACAACTTTGTTTTCTCCAGCAAGATGAATTCAAATTGTGGAATCCAGAGAGCATCAGAAAATAACTTGCCTSATTCATATCTTYTCTGATCCAAAAGATAGTTTTGTAATTGAATCAGAGTCCTTGCAGGAGTAACTGTATTTGTTCGGAAGCATTTTAAAGGACTTAGCAACAGAGTGAGACAGAATCTCACATGTGACACTCCACACCACCAGGAATGCAGCTTATGAGTTTAGCATGCCATTTCTCTGACAGCACAAATTTTCTCTCGCTTTAACATGCAGATAGGCAGAAAAGAGCCTCCCAGATACTTCTTTCTGGGCAGGCTCATTTAGGATAAAAACCAGTATAATTTTGTGATGATCATTGCTTGTGTAAAATGCCAAACCCTTTTTTATTTCCTGTGGAAACAATATTCTTTGACTCTAACTTAAGGGGTCTAAATTTGCTGCAAAAATCTTGGAGGTATCCAAGGACTCTCTGTAAAGTTAGGACTTTATGGTGCTAGGTGATGCAGAAGCATCCAGGAAATAGAATAATTTTATCCTATATTTATAAAACATGCAACAGATGGGGGGAACAAGAGGCCAGGGAGAAAGAGAGGGTAAGGTAGTAATATAGGCATATTTTCAGATAGACAAGTGCAGCTAATTTGTTGAGAGCTGTCATTGGAAGACCATCTTCTGGAGCTGTATTTCTTCCTAGATTGTGTAAACTGCTTTTGCTCTTCTTACAGCACTTGAACACAAAGAAATGCTGAAACTGAATATTCCTGAAGAATTGTTCTTGGGACAGCCAGAGCTACAGATGAGAGGTTTTTCATGAGACTAAGCTCAAACCAGACAGATGTGTATCTTAAATGAACCTTCTGAAAKATAGAGCTCATCTTCAGGTTCTGCTCTTGCAGATAGTATGAACCAGAAATAGAAGAAATTTTCTAATGGAAAGTAAACTCAAGGAGCCTTGGTCAAAGCAAGTAATCAACAGGGAGTAGAACTGACTGGCAGAGCATTGCTGAGTCAGGAAGCACTTGGAAGATGAGGAGCATAGTCAAAGAAAAATTAAGATACGGAGAGGTAAAGAGTGAAGAGCTCTGGTATGTGGCAACAGAGATGAAGCAATTAACATCTCCAGCAGGAGGAAAATGAGGAATTCTCCTTTGTTTTTAAGGGAGACATTTTGCTTCTGCAGCGGTCAAACTAAGTTTTAGCAGCCTGGAGTTATTACAGGCAGTTAGATTTTTCCAGATCACCTCTAGATTTTTATAGGAGAAAGGTCTCTTAATAACACCCTTTCTTGCAARAATCCATCCCACAAGAATTTCCACTAATCCCTTGGCCATCACATTGCTGAAATATATATTTTCCAGCTGCAGGAAGAGACTTGTCAATATGAGGAGCCCCAAGTACAGGGATAGTTTTTTACAGCACAGCTCACATGCTTATGTTGCYTTGTGCAGTTTCTTCAGGAGCACAGGTTTTTATTCACTTTAAGGTAGAAGACAGACTAGATGATTAATCTGCCTGTTCTGGATGCAGAGCTAAGGTATGCAGTGTCAATGGATTTCCATATTCCCATTTCACCACAGAGAGATGACAGCTGTGGATGAAGAAGGGATCCTCCTGTGCAAACCCTCAAGGTCTGCTCTGTTTCTCCCAAGGTCCACAGTCATCCTGGGGGGTTGGGATCAATACYRATGTTCTATAAARTGCTTTGAGGCCCTCTGGCATGCAAGGATTACTTGGTGGARGATGGTAACATTTTCTACTTGCTGYATYAATGTTTCTTTTCTCCTCTCAGGCACCTCAGGATAGATGCCTGCCTTTACCTCTCTAAGGTCYGCTGCTGGCTCAGATTTCAGTTCTATTCACAGGCATTTCCTGGGTGCTGATGTTGGGGATGTGTCAGCATATGAGTTAAAAGCTATTTCCATCCCATAGTAGATGATGAATGATACAAACAAACTCTTTGTACTGGTTTTGCTGTTTTCCTCACCAGTACTGGCATGCTAGCACCAATTTCAGAAGCATAGTAGTGCCACATCTTATGGAAAAAGGCACCTCCGAAATAATGAGGAAGTTGTTTTAAAAAACTACATGAAAAAGACATTTTCCTAGGTGAAAACTGTGTGCATTGGATTGGAAGATCCAAAGCAGTAGTTCTCAAACTACTTTGTAGTGACACCACTGCCTGGATCAGAGAGAAYACCCTCCATCAGTGCTGGCTGTGCTTTCAGTTTCCATTTCCTCTTTGTAGGTCCCACACTTCCTTTTTTCCAAAAATTTCTCCCTTCATGCTGTTAACACCTCTTCATACTGTGAATGTTGTCGTGACATCCCTTTCCTAGAGTCATCATTCAGCTAAGTTCTCTCCTTACCGCAACGATGAGTGCTCATTCACAAAATAATAGGAAGTGCAGTCAGTGCCCCTGACATGTCTGTGCTAATGTATGATGGATCATTTCTGGAAAGACCTCCAGCAGCCTGTCCTCATTTAACTGCATTATTGATGTTTACTCTGTCAGAGTTTGCTGTTTTTTACTTCAGAGTTTGCTGAAGGCAAGTCATTACAGAGCAGCTCTGGCTCCTCAACCCTTCTGCTGCAGCTGGAGATGGGAGAGGCACATTCTGGGATTTGCAAGGGCTGGTGATGTACTGGAACCAGCCTTCTAACTCCCACAAATAATTCTCAGAGGCCAGAAATTCTAGACATTGTCTAAAGATGGCCCATCTTTATGCCTGAAGCTGTGAGCATTCTGCTGCTGATTAAGATCATCCTTTTGGCCAATAAAGCATATGCCAAAAGTACTTTTCACCCAGTCTCCTATACATTCCCTAAGCTGTCCTCTCTCACCACCCCATGACCTCTGTTTATAATAAACATCACAACACAGTGAGGATTTTCACATGAGGGAGTGAGTCGCCCCTCAGCAGATGTACAAACTTTGGAAATRCCTCCTGAGAAGAGCTCACCACATGGTCAGACTGAAGTGAAGAAGGAACTTATACACCAAACACTGTACCTGTATTTCTCTTTATCCTTCTTYTCAGTTTATTTTTGGATGCTGAGTTATTTGCTGAAAGACAAATACCTTAATAAAACCACTGTATACCAGGGAAAAATTTATTGTAGGTGGCTATCTGACTATGTAGCAGACAAAACCAGTATTAAACAAAATGGTAAACAGTGTTATCCTCAGGTATTTTTCAGATTTCTAGAAGAACAATGGGTAGACAAACACCTTTGAAAAACTGAAAACTAAATACATTTCTATAGTCAGGTTCTATGAACACAAGGTTTTAAGYGTCTACAATATATAAAAACAACTACAGGAAAAACAGGTTGTTCCACTTACTCTGAAACYTACCTTTGATAATATCAACAGGGCCACTGTCTCTTGCCAAGGGTGCCACCACGTTACTGGGTCTCCAAATGCATGCTTGCTCTCCACTGGATATTGATCACTACCTGACTTCAGAGCTCCGGTTTTTTGATAACCCCTCCTGAGTCAGAAAAGTCTTCAAAACATGTATGCTTATGAATGGCCCACAATTTGTAGTGGCGGTAGGAGACTGTGAAGTAGGGTGGAAATGTTTCACTGAACCACATCTGAGCTGTTGGTTTAAGATTCGCACTGGTTGTGTCAAGGTTAGCACTAATTCTATCTAAAATAATGTGGGAAGGTTTTCTTTGGAAATCTCAGCCACTGCACTGGTATTATTTCAAACTACAAAACTTCATTTTTACCTTTAAAAAACCTCAAAAATATTATGAGGATAATGATTAGGACAGTAGGACATCCAGTATCCAGGCCAACACTCACCCAACTACTATGAGTGATTCACAGCCATGCTTGTGCTTTCCACRGCCTGATCACTTGCTATCACAGAGACAGCTCAAAGTCTTAATGCCAGTCATTGGTGCAGGAAAACTTTGCCCTTGTCCTRAATATTTGTATTGACTTTGGCCTTTGTTTTTATTTTCATGAGTTTTCAGAGATTACATCAAAGACAGGTATAGTTCCTACTTAAAAAAGTGTAGAAAGCAGAGCCAGATCTTAGAGACACACACCTCGATTTGATTTTCTGATTGCAATAGGATCATATGGCATTTCCAGAGAAACGAGACAAGACCAYGACTGTGAGGGAGATAGTAACACCACTTCTGTATTTCATGTCATGTGGTTCTGCTAACAGCTTAAAAGATCTGTTTTAGTAGGAATTTAAACCTGCGAGAATTGATTTTTCCAGGATATGCCATCTGCAAAACTGTGCAAACAAGTTAATTATATTATTGAAGAGGTAGTTCCCACACGTGCACTAAACATTGCAGAAAATTTCATGGAGATTTCATAAAAAAGGAATACTATTTTTCTTCCTAAAAAGGCCAACTGAAGAGTATTTTTTTACTTAACGGACAAATGTGCTTATAAATGGTTGGTATTGTGCATTCCAGTTAAACCCCAGGTATGGTGCCTTCTTTTCTGCTTCCAGGGAGATGTCCAGGGACTGAGTGGGTACTGACATCCTGAGAATCCTGAACATTCCATACAGAAGCTTGGTGCTASGCAATATGGGAAACTCTGTGCTGGCTTCAGTCCCTGGAACCATTGGTGAGATTTCTGCTTCTTTCCACGGCAGGGATATTCCCATCCAAACGTCCCTGAAGTCAGCAAGTCTTTTATTGCWTCACTTTTAGTGTCCTGGGAGAAGGTAGCACACCCCTGAACTCAATGATCTTGCAAAACCATTTAGATGAGAAGGCTTTCATGTGCCCTGAGACCATAAAAATTTCATTTCAAGTTGTGCTAGAAGGAAATCTTTTCCAATAGCACCAGCCTTGTCTGTCTTGGATGCCTCATTCACATTCAGTTATGTTTGCACTTGCAGGGGAAAATCCTTTCTGCCTTTTGGTCTGTCTCTACAGAGGGACATAAGCACTCTGCCATGAGGCTTATTTTGAGCAACTGTACTATCTTCCCTCTGAACTTAATTGTTACAACAAAATTCAGCAGGAGAGTGTCAGGTTGACTGTTTCAGCAACACATAGCTGTGGCCATGACCTTGGCTCTGGTGCGGGAAGCGAGGAACATGTTTCCAGCCATTACAAAAGGGAGGAAAGAAATAAGTCCAGTGGAACTAAACACAACAGGAAATGGGGTCTGGCAGCTGGATGGCTTGGCCTCCATCCCACAAAGAGTGTGGTGGAAACCAATCCCAGTGAGCTTGTAGCTGGCACACAGAGGGTCAGTTTGACATGGTCACCAGAGCCCTTTTTTTCCTCATTTCATCTTAGTATCTATGAATGAAATTTCTTGGTTGACCCTGGGGACCATGCCTGAAAGGACTGTAARCCCAGGGGAGAAAACCAGTGAAAATTCAGGTCATGTTTTTTCATAGAGTGTTGTGGATTCRTGCTCCCATCCAGCAGCCATCTCACCCGCTAGTGAGTTTGATGCTGTAGGTTCCAGCCAAGATTCTCCATAATGGATCTCTTGTTACCTATGTCTGCMCTAACAAACACTGCTCTGTGTTTTAGTCATGTTTTGGAGCCGAATGTCTCTGCTCCCTGTTTTTCAGGCAAAGCCCATTCCTTTATTTCTCTCCTCCCAAGCACCTTAGGCTCCCCTTCAGAAACACCACTCTACAGGCCTAGATGGTCCCACTGATTTTCCATAACCCTCCTCAGCAGCTGTAAGGGTCTGGGTTTGTTTAAATGATAAACCTGTTGACTAACTCAACCCTTCCAGGTTTTCAGGAAAGACAGCCATTTCCTAATGCACTCTACTTTAGCATCCTACTTTTCAGCAGGTCCTTTGATGGCTTCCTCATTTCCAGGCCTGCAGAAAATCAAGCTTAGCAGCCCATTAATTTTCTGCCTGTGGTTCAGCAAAGCTTAATCACAAGGAGTTTTTCATCTTTACATTTAACCCACTGATTTTATTTTTTCTACAATTCTCCTTTTAGTTTATAATCYCTGAACATATATTTTGCTTTTTTCCTTCATTACTACTTTTTGATGTCCAACTRCATGCTTATGCAATTCTCTCTTTCTTGTCCAAACTCTCCTCCAAGAATGAGGTAAAAAGWTTACCAACCAGCTCACACCCGAGTTGACAGTGAGTCAGCTGGGTGACAGAGCTGTTTAACAGAGTGACTCGAGTCCTGATGTAGAAATGGTCTCACTTGCTATTGCAAATGTTTTGCCATGAACACATTCATTTATTGTTCTGGGTTCTGCAAAAACACATTACAAAGAGGCATTTCCCATGCTGTAGAACTCGTGGTGGAAAGGGAGCAGAGGGCATAAACCTAATAGCCCTTACTGAAATGGAAAACTTAARTACTGAGGGCTAATTGCCTAGTTGTATATAATGTGTGGCAGAGCCAGGCATATTTTCTATGTTCGGATTCTTGGCACAGTATTTTATTAATCTGGCTGTATTTCCTATTYCTTTTGATTATTCCTTGCATTTGTTGACTGCTCCCTGGGCCTCTGGATTAGAGGMAGACCAGAAGGGAAGGCACGGGGTGGCACAGTGCTGGACTGCTGCATCGTATCATGTGATAGCCTTGTGCATCGGCACTGAGCCCCAGGAGAGCAGCAAGCTCTGGGACCAGAGCCACAGCCCTCCTCAGCACCGTGCTCCACTGCTGACTGTGGGGGCAAATCCAGCCACAAATGGGCTGGGTATGATTAGGGAAGAAAGAGGAGGAGGAGGAACAGACAGAAGCCCACCCAGACCGGTGGTGGCATTGCAAAGGATCAGGAGCTTTATTGATGGACAATTCCTTGATGAATGACTGGATCTGCTTAGTTTTTCATTGTATGCTTGACTTGCATGCAGCGTTAACTAATGAAATTATGGGGTTTCTTACTAAAATCACGTGTATGTCACTGCTAGTTCATAGCAAACATCATGGCTTCATTGTAAATTTATACGCTGTGTAATTTTTTTTTTCCACTCTTAATGGAAAACACACTGTTTTGTTTGGACCATCTCCAGACGTTTCAGTTATGGAGTTACTCACTGAAGGTGAAGCATGTGGGAGGTTGCTTTAAACAACATTAATAGTAAAGCCACTTACTCTGAATATTGGCTGCTCTTTTACTTTATTTGGATGAAGAGCAATATTTTCAAAAGTGTCTGAGCTACTCAGGAGTCCATGGCTTACACCAGAAAAATTTCACTGGCACATGTTGGACTGGATGTGATGTTTTTCCTCCAATGCTTGTACCTTCAGATAGAAATACAAGACACTGGAACAAAGGTGCCTTTTACTAGTGCAGTTTCTTCTCTTTCCTGAACCAGATTAACCTGGATTGGCATAAGCAATAGGAGACTAAAACAGATAACTTGACACAAGCTGAGTTGTGTCTCTTCCATCAAACTCAGTAAAATTAATGCAGCCATCTTTGTGCATATTTAARGCACTTTTGAAGAAAACTGCTTTTGACTTTTTAAGAGCCAAATTACTCTAATGAAACTTGATGCTTTTTCAGCTATGCAAATGCTTCTGAAAATGCTAGTCTTGCAAGTAAAAGCACAGACATTAAGAAAAAAACCCAACAATGCTATAAAGACTTCCTTTTATACCACTGTTCATTATAACATGAGTAAAAAAAGCAAGAACTTGAATTTTGTATAGATGACTTAGATTTCTTTTTCTTTTCCCACTGCCTGATGCTCACTAATGAATGAAATGTCTACCATGKCTGTTACTGTTGGGATTCGTGTTACTGGGTTAGGGTTTGTTTTGCCCTGTTTMCCCCTGGTTTGGCTGTRTCRTTTCATCCCTGGGCATCCCGTCCCGCCGTGGCATGGCCGCACCGACAGGGTGGTGGGCGTGGGGCCTGGAGTGGTGGAGTCAGTATCAGCGGCGCCGGGCCAGGCCGGGCCGGGCTGCGCCACCCCCTGCCCTCGCTGCCTCACCACCAGTGTGGGATGTGGGCAGCGCGGGGCCGCACCGCGGGCCAAGTGGAGGCGGCAGCCGGGGAGGGGCCAAGAGGGAGTGGCCGCGAGACAAGGGAGGCAAGGCATGGGCCTCGCCCCCGGGTCTCCCCGCGCAGCCTCGGTTGCCGCAGTCCCGCAGCCCCCTCCCACTGCCGGCACGCCCCCCCCCCGCTTTCCCCCCGCTGCTGTGGCTGTCCATCTCGCTTCCCCCACCCCAAAATCCTCTGTCCATCACCCCAAGACACTCCCAAGCTTCCAGAGACTTCTGCTCAGGGGGAAATGGAATTGGGTCTTGGATTCTGGTTCCCCCCCCCGCCTGCGGTGATTGGTTATTCGTCGCTGTTTTCTGTCTCGCGATTGGTTCTTTGCTTCCCGTTATAAACCCCTGTTCGGAGCCGCTCCGGGCTCTCAGGGGCTGTTCCTAGACATTAAAGAGTTCTTGTTACTCCCCCGAAAGACTCTCCCTTTATTCCCTGACGATCCATCGCGGAGAGCTGCCCCAGAAGCTTGGCGGTCTCACAGAGACCTCACTCCAGCTCGAAGGTACTGCAGTGGTGCTGTCRCTTTTGGCAGCTGGGTTTGGMCAATACTCTCGGACAGCGCACACCCACATGTTACTGTGCTGCAAGAAACTTTTAAAATGTTATTTTCAAATGCTAGACAGAAGGAAAATCCCACACCCTGCTTCTRTGTGCAAGATACATGCATCCTGCTGGCAGTACCTGCTGTGGGATGGATCCTGCTGCCACAGCCCAGGCAATGCAAACAAGAGTTGTCCAGTGTTCAGTACTCACTGGAGAGGCAGAGGGGCCAGCAGGCTGACATTTTTAGCACATCCCTGGAAGGACCCTCTCGTATTTTCAAAGCCATATATGTTATTTGGCTGAGTTATAGCCATGGAGCGCGATTCAAGGACAGTGCAGTGGATCCCATCCTGAGTTCACTGTGGAGCACTGTGATACCTCCTGACAACAAGCCTTATCCCAGACAAAATTGATATCCTTCCTCTCTSGGCCACGTCTTGAATCCTTACAATCAATTTTATGGGTTCATTACAACAGTGTAATTCCTTCAATCCCAGTTTAATGGTGTTCTGCTGTATTCCTACAGAGATTCCACCTCTTTGTAAAGTGCTACAGGCAGACAAGATGGTAGTCCAGCTTGTCTCCATTTCATATAAMTACTTGCAAACATTTTTTGCCATGTCCCTCTTGCAACGTGGCCCTGTGGCTCGCCTGTGGCTGCTGCTCCTGGTGGTGCTGCCCTGGCACAGTTGCCCACACCTGGGCTGGCTTCACACCTCAGAGAGACAAGTGACCCCCCTTCCACATTCCCTTTGGTCCCTGCTGCCCTCTACACCATGCAGCCATGGCACGRGAGTGAACAAAACCTCCCTGCCTGCTCCCTCTTCCCTGGGCTCCCAGGGGGCAGGTCAGGCTCTGAAGCTGGCAGAAGTTTTCAAGCACAGTAATCTTCCTGCAGCAGCTAGGTTAAACATGGTTTGTTCGAAAAAGGAAGTTGTCATCTACGGATTGCTATTCAAAAAAACCAATAGTTTCTCCCTTTATTCTTGTTCTTTGTGCTTCCCCAGGATTTTGGAACCCTTACTGAGATTCAGGGTATGTTCTGCTTACAAAAGGAAAAAAAAAAAAAAAAGAAGTAACACTGCCCACTGTTTTCCAGTTTTCCGCTTAGAAGTAAAAAATAGAAATAAAAAAATACACCCTTCAAGTGAAAGTTTTCCAACCTTGCAAGTTTTCATGGAGTTTGGCTAAGCAAAATCATTGCCTGTGTCGTGATTGTGTTTTATGTGTGCCCTTAGAATGTCATTAAACATGTCCGGTGTTCTCAGACCAAAAGAGACATCAAAACACAGACTCTGCATGTGTCCAGCTGTCAAGAAAAGACGTCTGACAGTCAAGGTCTCACAGTTCCCACTCTCCTGTGCAGTCTCTCTGGTAGATTAGGTATGGATGCCTTGTGCTTTTAAGCATGTAGACTGCAAAACAGGTTTTCCACGTTAYAGAAAATATGAAGGCTTTTTCAGGAGCACAAACAGGAGTGTGCATGTGTCTGAACAGCAGGAAAAAGGACAGATGATCTCAAGACTAAACAGCAGCTCACCTCTAAGCATGTTTATGCAAAGATATAGGAATGATGTTTCAAAAATAAAAGAAAGGTCAATCACCTTTTTTAAACCCTTAACCCAGTTCAGCTCAGTAAAGTTTGTTTCCCTGATGAATCCCTTAAAGAAACACCATATGGGCAGCCAGCTTGCCTGAAGAACATTGCATTAGCTGTAGAGATATATACACAATACTGACATTTTCCCTGACACAAGAATTTCTAAACAAAGTGATTGTCACTTGTTAGCATAAATTTGTGGCTCAAAATGAGACATCACTGTGATCAGACAGGAGAGAGGTCTGGAAGGCAGTAGCAGCTGGAGTAGCTCAAATCAGGCACATTTTTGAGTAACTCCCTTGAACTAAGGAGTGTTTACATATTTTGAAAAGCAGGATTGCAAAGAGACACTTGAGGACAAGAAGAATGTACAAACTTAAAAATCTGTGGCAGAATAAGCAGCAAAATATCCAGATATCATGAACTTTGGAAAAACAGAGAAATATGGAAACCCCAACCTATATCAATGATCCTTGAAGCATTCTTCAATCTTTTGAGTGGTGAAACACCATTTATATAAAAACAGTTTAATTTTGTGCTCAGTGTGGGTGGTAAATGGGAAGGCTTCKCCTTGTTTCAGCTGGCCTTTTGATYTTTTAATAAATTAGATACACYTAAAACAACAAAGATTTTCATCAGAAATAAAAAAAGTAATGCTACGGAAGGGGCATTATTCTTTCCTCTTGAACAAAAGCCACAACCAAGAATTCTTTCCTGAATTTGCCAGAAAGCCTTTGAAAGGGTTATAAACTAAATTCTGCACAGAAGGTAGGGGAGTCYCTTCTATGTTGTCCCTTCCTTCTCACTTCCTTTTCTCTATATATTGTATTTATTTATTTCCTATAGAATCATAGAATAGCTTTGGTCATAATAGATCTTAAAGACCATTACCATGACTATAACMATTAACCTATCACTGTCAGGCCCAGCAGCAATCCATGCTCCTAAGTGCCACATGTGCACATCTTTTAARTATCTCCRGGGATAGCGACACATTTCAGATGTCTTTGATAAAGATATTAAACCACACTGGCTCCAAAACTGGGCTCTGGGGAACATCACTTGTGGCAGGCTGCCTACTGACTTTAACCCCAATTTCCACCTTGTCCTCYAGGGAATTAAAAAGAAACTGCATCTGTAGCGTAAAACACCTGGCTGTCACCTTGAAGCTTTGCTACAAAGATGGTTTGGGTTTTCTGGAGGAGGCACAGAGAAAGGAAATACAAATGAAGAACTCGAAGGACTCTCAGGGGTGACAAGAATRTTCAGCAAGAGGCTGGGCATGAAAGGACTAGAGGAGGGAGCAGCAGATCCATAACCATGTGAAGCCTAAGCAGTTAAGAGGAGAAAGGCTTTAGCTAAACACGAAGGAGGCTGACTTGTATTTGCTCCTGCTGGGTCCAGTTCATGAGAGGCAGCGCTGCCCACCCAGACACACCTGTTCTGAAGGGGCACAAAAAGGCACAAATCAGGAAGGGAGTGTTGGCCCACGTGATCTCCAATGTGCTGGCTCTCTGCTCTCAGAGCTCCTGCTCTGTGCCTCTCCTACTGCGTGCTGAGGCTGTGAGCTGTGGCGCTGCACGTGTTGTGTGTTTAATGTTAACAGATCACCATATAAACAGTCTGGCTTTCCCAGCAAATGGTGATCCAGGGCTTAAACAGAAAATCCCAGAGGTATTGCAGTGCATTTTCATGAGATGTGATTTATTTTGCAATTGTGTGTTTTGGCTTTCTGCTCATTATGTCCAGCAATCAAGCTCTGTGGGACTGCTTTACATTACACACGCCATGCCATGGAAAGCCCAGAACCAAGGCATTAGTCATGAATCACCACGATCTGGRGAGATGAAAAAACCTGAACTCTTCTAATTTTTACTTTTGTACTTAATAATGCTTAGAGTGATTAGGAACACAAACTTCTTTTTCTGTCATTTTGCTGAAGCAGACACTTGGCTTCCATCAGTGTGTGATTGGCACCTCTAACAAAAGGCAGGGGGATCATGAACCCTTTACATAAGCCTTCTTTCCTTCAAATGTGAAATAGGATTTAGCAGAAAAATAGCTCAAACAGCACTGAAAGAATAWTTTTATTTCAATTCTGCCCGCTTCCTATGGCCATGCAGATCTCTGTAKGGATCATCCATTTCTATACATAAGCCCACCAGATTTGGTTATGTTTACCTTCTACGGTTAAATCAAAACATGGTAGGAGAAACATGTCCATGCACAAAAAGAAGGAAAGTGAAGAACAAAGGGAAAAGGAAGAAAACAGAGGGAGAAAGGAAGGAATAGGAAGAGGGAAAAGAAGCAGTAAATTTGTTTTCTCTGTGCAGGAAATGTTTTCTCTATAGCAGCAAGATGAAATCTGAGGTTAAGTGGTGCAAATGTAGACTTCAAAGAAAGGAAGGTGGGCATATCAGAATCACAAATAGAATGGATTAAGTGATTTATTGGAAATAACCTGTCCCTTTGCTGTCCCTGTGTTTTAGCCCTATGCTATCTCCTGGAAGAGACAAGCTTGTGCCTTGATCCAGTTTTTGATAAATTCCCCTCCACATCCAAAAATACCAGCTCTCCCGAAAAAGGTTATTTCTTTCACACTCCATATTACACATGCCAAATACTTTATTGTACTAGATACAACTTCTAAACATTTACAGTAAGTGCACTTAGTAACAAAATTGTTTGCCAAAGCTCACTGGCTCTCTCAATACTTTTGAATTACAAACATGGCTTTATTTAAACAGGAAAAAATTAACAGATTCCTGAGTCTCCCACATACACTTCTGGTTATCAGAATTTTATCACAGGCAAATGGGAACATTTAATGGAGGCTCCTGTTAAAATGTTGGCAGCTATCAGTGTGTTGGATTTCCGTATACCGCAGAAGACAGCAGCATAGTTTAATACCCTTGTGCTCTGTGTTTCCCTTGTGGTTTTTTTTTTTCTCTGTTTTTTTTTTTTTTTTTTGTTTTCTTTAAATATCAACCTCTTTTTTTCTCCTTGATAAATTTAGAAAAGAGGAGCCAGGTAAATAGCTTCTTAGAAAATCCTCTGAGAGAGGAAAATGGAAGGAAAGATAAGGGCACATTTCCTTAAGGAGCTGTGGCTGGACAGGTGTGGGTGTCAGTACTTTTTAAGCTCTCTATTGAAGTGGCCTTTCCAATCCAATGGCAAAGCCCAAGCAATTTGTCTGAACAAATGAGACTGCAGTTGCAAATCCCCTCCCTAAACACATCAGTGTATAGCACAGACTGATGCCTCACAGCAAGAACTGGTTTGAAAGGACTTGACAGGTACACTTGCAATAACAGGAAAGCCCTTAACGGGACCAGAAAAAGGAAAAGCCTGTATTTACCTCTGCAGCAAATGGAAAAAAACAGCCAGTTTGCTAAAACAGSTACCTCCAGTTTCACAGCCAGAAGGGACCTGGAACAATGACAGGGACACTGGGGATGGGGTCATGCCTCTGCACCGKGTGGGGACAATGCCCTAGAAAAATGCCTTTGCCCTCTCTGCTTTGCATCACCCTGATTCATACAGACTGAAAGACAGACCAGGGGGTGTTTGCATCAAAGTCTCTCCAACTGGTGGTGTTCTTTTTCATCTCACCTAGGAAGAGCAATCTGCGGGGTGGACTTTTATTTCTTCCCCAGAAAAAGCTGCATGTTTTTTGTCTGTGGATACCCACTGCAGACAGTTCTGGCTGCAGCAGTGTCACAGACAGAAACCCCAGATGGCTTTACAGTACTTAAGTATGGTAACGTACTTCTGGGGCAGCACAAAGGTCAGAAAAGGTACAAWGCCTGCTTTGGAAGCAGAGCCCACTTGAGTTTCCCCTGACACACTGCTATTGGGACCCAGACTGGCCATGGTTAAACTCCTGCCCACCACACCASTACAGATCAAAAGACAGACCATGGAGTGACCCGAAAAGTTTCATTTCAGGGGAATCCCATACTGGGGCAAATTTATGTTGATATTGAGAATGTTCTTAGCAGAGGAAGGAGAACTAAATCATAGCACTGGACATAAGACATGTCTTTTCCTCTCTGACATTCAAGTTACCCAGGCTTAGTTTGCTCCATGAAGATAGCAGGCCTGCCCTCTCCTTTTCATCAAGTGGCCTACTCCGAGCCTTTGTTGCCTGCTTGTTTAAATGCTGCTRCAGCTGTGACTATTTAGCAAGGGCAGAATTAAAAAAAAAAAAACAAAGGTAAATCTTGTGGCAACTATTTAAAAAAAACTCTGTTATTGGTCCACTACAGACCAATGCAGAGAGGTATGCATTTTAGGAATCACTGAAAAAGCATTTTCTTGGTCTGCCCTCTCTTCTGTCTGCTCAGCTTTTAGTATCTCAGTCAGAAGCCAGCCTGAAGCTCCCACGGGATCCCAGAAAACTCAGAACAAAAAGGGTGTTGACAAGAAAACCAATGTGTCAAACATACATAGAATATATTTTCAATCTTCTATAAAAAAGTTGTGCGTTTTCTGACCAATGGGTTACCCTATCCTTGCTATATATCACAGCAACAGGGAATTAAAATTCAAATGACATTTTTTAAAATTAGTTTTCAGATTTATATTGCAATTGAACATACATGAAGTAGAAAAACACATTTTCCTCGATACTCCTTTCAATGCACAACTCCCCACCACTACAATTGCTGACACAAACACCATTACATTTGAACTTCAAGAGGATTTACTTGGACCAGAAGTAATCAGCAACAAAAGAATTTTAATGACTGTGGGAGGATCACTGGTATTTTAAGAAGTCTTCTAAAACCTTTTGAAGAATTTGAGATAAGTAAAAATAAGTGGGGCAATCTTTTTTCCTAAGTACTTTGCACCATGTTTTYACATAGCAGAAATGAGTTCTACAACTGCACAATGAAGCTGGAAAGTCTGAATAGAAGAGCAAAACTTAAAAAAAATGTGAGATGAAAACAAATGGCTGGGAACCACTCTAAGGAACACAGCAAATGAATCATTCTATTCCAGGCTCTGGTTTTTATTCTCTTTGCTCACTGGGGCTTTAATTTCATTAGCTTGCGAAGAACTACTCAATTCACAGATCAGATTTCTTAAGGATATAGGAACAACATGTCAACAACACGAAGAACTAATCAAAGTTTTATACAGCAGCCATATGCTCAGTGAGTTCCCCGAGCAGAATTCCACAAGCCATGTTCCTCCTGTTGCATTTGATCTGAAACATCGCACTTCACCTTTTAGAAGAAAAGCTACCTGATGTTAGACATGCTCCTGGATTAATCTACCTGACAACTGAAAATTGAAATTTATTTGAYATTTAATTGCTGCTAAGAATTCAAAAGGTTTAGCTTCTTGGATTGTTGAGAGCCTCCTTGGGTTGATCAATGTACCTGGACAGCAACTGCCATCTGTCACAACAGCAACAGAAAACCTCCTTGGGCATCTGTCTTCACAAGAGGCGTCTGGACCCACCCATGTCTCAAACAACCACACTATCCCTTGTTTTCAAGTTACTCACCCATGGCTTCTCAAAACCCACCAGACATCCAGCAGGTTAAACTAGAGTGAATGATTTGCTATTTTGTAACATTGTCCTCCCACCCTACCCAGATGAGAGTCAAGCATGAAAACAGCATTGAGAAGAACACTTGGAAACCCCTCAGCCCAAAACCTCCCAAACCCCAGAATAAAGTGTCTATGATCTTCTACTTTTGTGGGGATGTTAGGAAAAAGTGCTCTTACTGGATCTAAGTAAGAAAGAAACTCCAAGCACTCTTGAGAAAAGGAAATTGTTTTTCTGTCAGATGTCCCCAGTCTTTTGAGGCAGTCTTTACCCTCTCCTTTCTTTTGCTTACCTGCACTAGTTCACGTATCAAGCAGGCACCAAGGAAAAATCACCAGTGGATTAGCAAGCAGATGCTTTTAAATGAAAAAGTTCATACAGCCTGTTCTGCTCTTTCTCAGTACAGTTCTGAGAATAAAACGAAATCAATCTGTAGATTCACTTGCTCTCAAAGAGAGTCAGAAAAAAAGACCAGTTTTGTTGAAAGCAAGTGGATATATTAAAAATCTTGGTCAACTGGCAGACAGTGTTATGTTTATTCTCTCTGCCTACTCTACCTTGTGTCCACACAAAACTAGCTCAACAGTTCAGGTGGATTTCAGTTTTACTGAAAGCAGCATCAAAACTCKCACTTTATTCAGTGGAGGCAGGTTTTGTTCACTTGTTTCTCTTCTCTCTCTCAGCAAGGAACTGCCTATTACAAGAGATTTTATGCTTGGAAGCATAAAATCCAAGTATCTCCTCAAAGCAAGATAAACTGAAAACACTGGATTTTGCTGGGCTGACCCTCTACCCTCCCCTTTTTCCCCTGCCCAAATGGGAGAACATCATCCCCTAAGTTACATTACCGTATGGTACAATGAAAGATATGTGTATCTGGGGTGGTTTTTTTTTTTGTTTTGCAGAGTTATTTTTTGTGAGTGTGGTTTTTTTTTTCTTTCTTGTTTTTTGGGAATTTTTTTTTTGTTGTTTTGTTTTCTTTTGTATTGTTTGTTTTTTTCCTTTTTGTTATACAGACAAATTACAATAAAGAAAACAACA
Source organism: Alauda arvensis (assembly GCA_902810485.1). Classification (NCBI taxonomy): domain Eukaryota; kingdom Metazoa; phylum Chordata; class Aves; order Passeriformes; family Alaudidae; genus Alauda; species Alauda arvensis. Next base: position 113,730 of record CADDXX010000198.1, on the reverse strand, counting down.
CCAGTAATTTACTGTTGATATATTTTACATTGTTAGGAAAACAGATAGTTTCCTGGAAAGAGGTCCCAAGTTTTTCATYAGCAAGATCCCACCTTTGCTCACATTTGCTTCTGTTAATGAGTTTTGTTTACTACCAGTCATTCTTGGCAACTGATATTCACATGAGTGATGCTTCTCTTCGAAACAGTCTCATATGAAGAAAAACACTTGTTATCTTAGGTATTTATAACAGAGTACATGTGTGACTATTACCTGTAAYATGGTCCAGTCATTTGCAATGGATGACTACCTTGTAAAGTGTTGACTTTACAAAACTAAATCATGCCTTGATTCTCAGTAGCCCAATGCTTTTGAAATGAAGGGGGCATCATTTGAACAGTACTCTATATAAACTTCTCAGTGCAAAAATGCAGAAGGTGTTTTGATTTCAGTTACAAGAAAAGTTCCATAAAAACATACCTTTTTTTCCCCCATTAAAAATGCATATGCTTTTTGCSATGAACAAGAAAAGCATTCCAAGAATATGCCATAAATACAATTTTTGCAATCTACTGACCTGATGGYAGCCCTTTAAGAGCCTTAGGGATGTGTCCTACTTTAAGAACTTATCCATAAAAAACTTGGTACCCCTCACGTTACAAATTTCATACTGCACTTCAAAGAAGAACCTTATATACATTGTAACTAAAGTATGTTTATTTCATAATCTAAAMAAACACTGGAATACAGTCTATGCTTTTCTACTTTCCGGCAGACTTTACAAAGAGCTTTTTTTTTATTATWTTTTTCGTAATTAAAACAATCTGCATACACACAGAACATGCATTCTCTAAYGTCAGTAATGAAGGTAAGAAGAGTCAGTTTCCCTCATCTTCCTCTTGCCTGTGTTAGAAAAAACCCTTTTTCTTTTACTGTAGTTATGACAGTGTATGTAAGGATACAAAGACTAGAGCACAGTTTTACTCCCTGCACAGAAAATGTTCATCACAAGCATGCTGATGGTGATACATATTACATGTCTATTAAATGATAGGCATATTTTTATCCCCTTTACTCCCTTTTTAAAAATACTAAGTGGCTACATGTAAATGCAGTGAAGCAGGTATAAGCTTAATTAATCAGTTGATTCAGACTGGCACCAAGATGCAGGAAAGTCAACAAAGTCTCAGCAAGGCTTTTCATGGGCTGTCGATGACCTCCTCTGCAAAGCAGCCACGTTCTACTTTTTCAAAGTAGAAATGAAAGGCTTTGCAGCATGGCCAGTCCTGTGGGCAGGGCAGTCTGCGCTGGTACGCCAGGCCCTCCTGGAAAAGATGCACTTGTAGTCCATTAGTGTTTGAGAGAACGTGAGTGGGTTACCTTCCCCGGGGCCGTGCACCCGCCCCTCCCCACAGCGTTGCCCGCTGCTCCTTGTCAGCCACGGGGCTGGCGGTGGGCTCACACCACGGAGTGGTCGTTGCTGTGCACGCCAGCCAGGATGGTGTGGTTCAGGGAGGACGCCGACCGGTCCGAGCCCTCGGTGGGGCCGTTGGCGCTCTCGCTGCGCTGGCAGCACAGGATCTGCTTGAATGTGGCGCTCATCTCCTTGTCTCGGTAGGAGTAGATGATGGGGTTCATGGCAGAGTTGAACTCTGCCAGGAGCAGGAAGAATTTCTCATAGGCCAGGACATTGCACTGCGGACAGCAAACATCAAGGAGCAGCAAGACTAATCCTGGGGTCCAGCAGATTATGAAAGCACCTAGAAAGAGAAAGAATGGACAAAACACAAAGTCTACAAATATAATAATGGACCATTACTCATCAGAACACCTCAAGAATCATCCAGAASCAGCAATGGTTAATTTTCTCTTTCAACAGCATTGCTCCCACACTCTCTTTTCACTGACCCAATGAGAAGGATGCCTTTCAAAGATCTGGAAATGCTTATGGGCAGCACATCAAAAGAGCAAGACACACCCCCAGGCCCCAGCCCCCCACCATCTGAAACTCTGCTTGGCAAATACATTTACATTTAAAGTTGATAATGAGGAACATTTTTTCCCTTCAGCTAGAGTCCTCTGACTAATCAATCTCTTGATCAGGAGAAACAATACTGCAATTTACTTCTCAAACTAATAACAACAAAGAAAACCCTTCTTGTGAGTGCTGTGACTGAAGCATCAGTAATAGAATAAGGGTGGCGCAGGCAGCAATTCTCAAGAAGAAGAAAGCCTGGGTTTTGTTAACCCATTTCAGTCCCATTATGTAATGGAAAGTCCTAAACATACATCCTTCTTGCACTCAAATGCCATCCTTCAATGGATCTACTTCTTTTATTAGGGCTCTATTCAACTGAAATTCAGAGGCTCATCAGGCTTCAATAGTGTCAAAGCCAAAGAGTCTTATACCGATTAAAATGCTTCCCCCCTCCTTTCTCTGTTTTCCAAAGGTCTGACAAGAACAAAGCCCCAGAACAAAATTCAGAGCTCAATGCAGAAATTAAATCAAATGCCTTGTACTTTATTTGGAGCACTGAATTAAAGGAAGATTGTAAGTCCTTGCAGGGTTAGAGAGGCCTTAAATATAAGCACTGCTGGGGAAACCCTTACACACCAAAAATGTCAGAACAAAGACAAGGCTCCTGAGATTTTCCAGGCTGCTTTACTGAGGTGGAAACCAAGGTCTTTTCATCACTGAGCAGGATTAGCACAGGCAGCAGCAGTAAGGGCTTCCCAGCACTACACAGTAAGCGCTGTTTTCAAACTGGTTCTCCTGTCACTGTGGTATTTATTTGTTTACATACAGCTCCTGGTTTTTCTGCAGTGATGGTATCTTGCAGGACTAGCAGCTAAGTCAGTTCCCACAGCATGCAGACTTTTTGCCATGCCTGCCAAGAAGGTGCCAGCGATTTCCAGCTTGGCTAGCGGCAACTGTAAGCTTTCTATAGGACATCTTTCTGTTTGGACAGCAAACCCACCTAGATCAAATAGAAGATTTTCCGAAAGGGTCTACAAGCCTGCAATCTACGCCAGATGACAGGCACTGGTTACCAACCAAGAAACCACACACACAGGCTTTTTTACACTCCAAAAAGCATCCCTAAACTGAATTTGCTTGCAACTGATGGTGCTGACCAACAAAGCTCGGCAATGGAAAGAAGCTGGGGGGTGAATTGCCAGCTGCCAGTATAAAGCATCAAGCCCTTTCACCAAATGACTTTGTTAAGGTCTCTGGCAGCAATTTGACAGCATGGGGATGAAACTCTCCGACCCTGAGGTGGCATCAAACACATGAACCCACTTCACAGATTTTGTCTGCAACTCTTTTGGATTCCAGCAGTCCTAGAAAAGTGTACTTGAAACCTATGCAAAGGACTACAGGCTTTTGTCCCTTCCTTGTACCTGTTGCCATAAGAGTAGAAAACTGCATCTCTTTATTTGCAGTATTGGCCATGCTGATAGAATCTTCCCTCTGCACAGAAAAGCTATGCTGAGCTGGTTTTTGCAGAAACCAAGTCAATAATTCAAATTTAACCACTCATTGTTGAAATTGGGATGGTATGTCCAGCCTCCTAGCTATGCAGCAGTGAACTTTGTTCTAGCTTAAGCATGTATTTTCTTAACTATAGGATGCCTCGAGAGAACAACATCAGAGAGGGGAACACTGCAAATCATGGGATCTACAGTGAAGGACAAAAGACAATGACAGCTTTCTTACCAGGCCTGTAGCAGAAAAGTCCAAGGTGGAAACAATGGAGCTAACAGGAAAGCTGTCATAGCATTGTTCAAAGTTGCAATTGAAAGCTTCCAATTTTCCCTTTTTTTTTTTTTTTTTTAAATCTGTTGCTGAGGAACAACAGAACATTCTGTYGGCATAATTTTTGATATATTAGAATAGGCAACAAGAAGCTCTATGGTGAGGCAGATAGGAATTTGCTCCTGAGAAAGCCCCAAAGACATCCAGAAAAATCCCCATGTAGCCCACTGCACTGAACACTTGTCTCAGATGGAGGTCCTGAACCTCTCTGGGTTCCTCAGTATCTCAGACAGGTCTGATAACCTACATGTTGAGGCTTGACTGGCTGCACTCAAGAAAAAGTGGAATGTGGTTGAGTTACCAACGAGTTGCTCTGTGCAGCTCAAGCTACACTGAAAATGATAAAACAAAGGTTGCCTTCCCACCCAGCTCTGAAAGGAAGTCCCTATTGTGCAAGTTGTCACCCTCCTGCTCCTAGCAAAACACTCCCCCTTGCTAATGGCTCTGGCAGCTTATTAAGCGCTTGCAAATGGTGATACAAAAATGCCTCAGGTTTGCTCACTTTTTTATTTAACGGCTGGTACACTGGAAAGCATAGGCTCTTAATACTTCAGATTTAGGAAACTTCATCTGTTAAACATGGAATTATTTTTTTGGAGGGAAAATAAGGATTGAAATTTCTTTTTTTGTTTTTTTTTTTTCCTCTTAGGATATTTGTTGAAGTAAGTTGGAAGTGAGATTAAATTCTTCCCCTCCCAGAAATCTTTTGTGAATTGACTTCACCAAGGATGAAGATCTAAAAATATCACATTTAATAAAACAGTGACATCCAAAAGCCTCCTGCCACCATATACTGGAAAGCCTTAAGCATACACCAAACYATTGATGTTTTTCTGCTCAGAACTGCTCACAATCAGAGAACAGTCTAAAGTACAGTGTTAGTAACTTCCAGGTGCATCTTGAACCTTTTAMAAACTTGGTCAAACCTAAATTACAATGACATGCAAAGCAGATCTGTTGCATTCAGTGATTTGAGCCTTTGTGGATATGCTGTAGTCATACCATGGCATCAGGAGAGCCCAACATACTCGAAAGAAAGTGAAGACCTTATGTTCTTGGGTGGCTGAAGAGCAGTGTTGCCTGGACAGAGAACACCCTRGTATAGCACCTCCAGCCCTGGTAGACAGGGCACTGCAAGGCAATGGCACTGCAAGGAGCTAAATGAGCTCTTCAGTTGCAGCAGAAGGAATGTTCCCATGGAGCATGGCCAAAGTCTGTCCTGAGGGTCAGGCCACAAAGGGCTGGTGAAGAATAAATGCCCAACAGSCTGAGGGGTGAATGGCTAGCCATTAGACAGGAAAGCTTGATGGAACCAGAGAAACAACACATCTTCTTAAAAGATTGAAGGGTCCCTACAGACTGAGAAGCATGTTTTACAGCAGGAGATATGAGTTACAAAGAAGCATTTATGACCTAATCTAAATTTCTTCTGCTGTGTGATACCTCTCATCCCARTGAGAAATGAAACTCCAACTCCTTGTGCACTGTCTTGCAGAGCTGAGGTAGAAGTCCACTGGAGGCTTTCCAATGGCTGTGATATGACTACATCACATCTATCTTGAACCCTTGTCTGGTGCATCAGTGCAGATTATGCTTMCATGGCAGCTGGATGTTGGAAACCCTTGGGTAAATGAGACAAGGCCTCACAGCAAGGTTTGATTGCAAGAGAGTAAAAACTGTTGTAGGCAGCAGGCATATGAAACCAGCCATGATAMATCACACAAAAAACAGTGAGTACAAGAACAATAGAGAAAACAACTCCAAAAACCAGCAGTAGAAAAGAAATAAGATACACAAGAATAAACACTGATGAACTAGTCACTCATTACTAGGATACCAGACTGGATGGCTACTCATGAAACTTCTTGTATTAGCCGGCAAAGTGTTTCCTAAGCAGCACTCTTTCTTTTCTTTTCTTTTCTTTTCTTTTTTTTTATTTTGTCTTTTGCGTTGGAGAGCCTATGTCTGTGTTTATTCTGTGAACATTTGTTTTCCTCTGACTCAAAAGAGCAAAATAAAAGAAGCACTTCTGCTTCTGCCAAGTCACACACTGCTGTCCTTCAGAGGCTCCAGAGGGATGTAGCTCTTGTCAATGCACACCTATTCTGAAACACCCTTCTTCTCTGCCTTAACCACACTGTGTCCCTTTCATGTGCTCTCYTCTATTCATCTTGTGTGTCAACCCTGATATCTGGCATGGGCTCACACTCACCCTGCAAATTCCTCAGTCTATGTGGAGAGTAAAAATATTGAAAGGGCCTCTTTTAGGGAGTGAGAGAAGAAAAAAAAAATCTCTTCTGTGTTTGCAGTTTTTTTAAGATTACAGGAATAGGATAAGGAACTAGCATATCAAAGACAGAAAAGATCCATTCCAGCTGAACTGCAGCAACATTTATAATCTGCTGCTACTGCCCTCCYACTCTTGTCCACCCGCTGTCCTCTCCCAGTCCCAATCCCCTCCTGCCATCAGAGTGGCACTTGTGACATGCAGCTGCTGTCCCCCTTCCCCTGGGACAACSGTGACTGAGAGAGGAAAGAACATGGAACATCACTGCTATTACTGTTATCACAACTACCAACAGGGAGAAGAAGACTTCGTGCAGGCTAAAAGCAATGGTCTGGTAGAATGATTTGTTTTAATTAACAAAACCATAGCCAAGAAGGGCTGCAGAAGTGCCTGGAATTTTCCGCATTCTGATATAATCCCAGCCTCAGCAGGGAGAGCCACTTGCTGTGCTAGCTRAGGTGCAAGTTCATCAGCTGCAACACAACTGCACTTCTTCACCAACTAGCCATCTGTAAACTGTATCAATAATCCTCCTTGTCACACTGAGCATTATCGTGTGCATAGCATGAACAGAGATAAGTACTGCAAGCAATAGTGCTTATTTACTGCTATGTATTGTTTTCCCGTCACACAAATATGACAGCATGAAATCTAAAAGGAATGAAGGATTATAGATGCCAAAGAGCATGAAAAGCATTTATTATACTGAAAACATACAGAGTGTAGGAGTGATTCTTCGAATTCTAGTCTGACCTACTTTTTCCCAATTTTGACACAACACTACAACAATATAGCTGATAGTTCTTGGTGTATGAAAACACTGTTGTTTTTGTTTTTGGCATTTTCTGCTGGAAATAATTAACATGGGGTAATGTTTTCTTCCACCCATGGAATTTTTGTGTGAAGAAATAAAATACGACTACCACATTTGGATCAGATTAATAAATTTAAAGTAATTGTATGATAAACTTGGCAAATTCTGAAGAACATCATATATGAAAGGCTTGCTTCTCCATCCACAGACTCCAAAACACTTGAGGAGGATGACAGTGAAGAGAAGTCCTTGAAAAATACCCCAGGTAGGGGAGCACTGCCTACAGGGATACCAGTAAGAATGGCCATGTTGAAAAAGGTGCTATCAGGACAGCTTCATTTACTCTAAGTGCCTTTATTTAATGAAGCTGTATGAATTCTGAAGGAGTGAGGGACTCATAGCACACTCCTTCTGCAGTTTTTGATTGATTGCAAAATGCCAATTTCCCTGATGTGCCTCTGTTAGACTTTAACACTATTGGGTGCCTTTGTGTTTCAAGGCAAACATTTATCTGGTGGGGCTGTGTGAAAAAGAGAGAGGAGATATCTTCAGAAAGAAAGAGGGGATAGCAGTGTAAAACAGGAAATGAGAAAGAACACAATGGTAAATRAAATCTACTTTCATATTCATGCAACATTATCCTACATACACTTCTCTAAGATTATTTGAACCAAGAGGATGTGAGCCCATGAGAGAGAATATACAACTAGAGAGTATATGAAAGGAGCTGGGTGATAGAAGCACCAGCTTGTCTTTCATAACACTATATATGCCTTATCCCTAGGGATCCGTGCTCTAGCTGCTCCAGGAGCTGAGCAGCTCTAAATGTGCAAATTATAGATAAAATCCTATCTTCAGATTTATCAAATATCTTAACTTCACATTAATTCTGTAACTGACAGGTTTGGGAGATTTTTCAGTCTACTGTGCCCTTGGCTTGTAAAGGGATTTTAGAATAAACTGGTTCTACTAGTATTGCATTAGATCCCYGATTTCCTACCTTCACACACACAGTCCAACCTCTTGCTGAACCTTTTTCTTGGAATTTCAGCTAGCAAGTTTGCCCAGACTTTGTACAAAATAATGGCTTTATTGTGTAGGAACAGAGAAATCACATCTTGCTCAAAAACKTGTTTCCTCTTCTCAGCAGGAACTCAGAATGTGTCTGCTTCAAACATCTGTCTTCACCTTTGAAGGTGCACAGAATTTTTTTGGTGCTGAAGGCATGGCTATCTTTGTCAACAAACCATCTTGTCTCTGAGGAACTCATCTGCTTCCATCTTTAAACATTTGTCTGGTGTAAAACATGTTAATGACTTAACATGAAAGCAGCCTTGGGGCACTGCCWGTGCTCTGGCTGGGGTGGGAGGAGTAGCAGGTCTTGACTCCCAAAGAGTGAAGTCCTGTGTATGTTAGCATCACCCGTTTCTGGGCCTTAGTATTTAGTTTCATGTGTGTCTGTTCATCCATACAATCCTCATCACCTTTCATTTCAGAAAAAATAAAGTAAAAAACTTTCTAAGGGGACACACCATCTTGACTACCAGTGATTSTTCTGCTGCCACCTAGAGTCTTTTGCTACAGGCTGGCCTCTGCTCTACCTATTGTCTTCCAACACTCACACCACCACACTGCCCCTGACATTCATCATGAAAAAACACACACATATCCTGGTGAAATCTTTAGGTCAAATCCCGTCTTTGAARCCAGACACACTTTGGCACCTAAACCTGCTACACAAAGGGTCAGCTGAAGAAACACCTACCTATCATGGTGTTTCCTAGGGAGCTGACAACAACCATTAGCCAACAATTCCATTGGCACCACTAGCTGCATGAGCACTGTCTCTGAGCATGGAGATACTCAGGCACAAAATGCTGTGGTCAGTAGGGCTGCACCTACAGTGATCATACCTTCCCTTATCTCAGGGTGGGCCAAAACCTTTCATCTTCTTTTCCTGCTTCACAGGGCTGCACCTACAGTGATCATACCTTCCCTTATCTCAGGGTGGGCCAAAACCTTTCATCTTCTTTTGTGGCTTCTCTTCGCAAGTCCAGACCAGAGGTGATGAAGAGCAGGTTTCTCTCAGCCAGACTMCCAAGTGGCAGCTGTGGGGATCTTTGTGAACTTGGTCTCTGCAGCACCTTGTGCTTACTGCCCTGAGTGCTCACTGCCAGGTGCTGGAGGCAGGGTATTCTGACACTCAGACTCCTGGCTTTCCTTCTGGAGATCCTATCAGCTGCATGTCTTCCCACCTGGACATCACCAGGTGGACTTTCCACAAAGCCTGGCACCAGATGTGGTTGTTTCCAACACCACATGGTCTCCAAGAAATTTTGTATCCCTGTAATACCTAAAGCTTTGGAAGTCTGAAACGGCAAACAAACAGAAAAGCCTGGGGAGGACCAATAACAAAATACAACTAACTGAAGAGAAAATGAAACTGGGCAGTAGCAAGCCAGCAGAACTGATGTGCTTATTTCATGGGTGCTTGCCAAACTCTAGCCCAGGTTAACCCTTGATGCAATTCCTTGCCTGATGCTTGCAGTCTTGCAAATGAGYGTACTGGTTTTTGGCCACCTGATCCAGACACCCTCAAGTATTCCACAGCTGACATCTCTGAAGGAGAATTCCAGTGCTAATGCAAATGGAGGAGACCAGGAGGGTCTCTCAATTGATATCTGCAAACCAAAGGTGTTTGAATAGTCCTCTTTTAGAACATGCTTGCAATGGTTTTAAAAAACAACTTACAAAAAGGAATGTGCAAAATGCATTCAAAAAAAAGGCAAAAACTTAATCCTGTTGCAATTTATCTGTATCCATTTGAATCCCTCAAAACAAGAAAAATGGAGTTTTCTCCTGATCTAGTAACTGCACAAGAGAGATGGTGCACTGCCCTTTTGCAAAGGGAGAAACTAAGGCTTTTATCTATACAAAGCATTTTAGACAAAAACAGGAAGTCATTAAATGCCAGTGGTCAGCATTCTGACTGATTTCTAAATTCATAAAGATATGTGAAGCTYGTGTCTTGAATAAAAGCGTAGTTGTTGCCAAAGCAATCTGATTATTTATTTCTGTGTAAAGACAAACAGTAGTCCTAGTGGAGTTTCTCTGTTGCCAAAAAACCTGAGACAAAGAGGAAATTTTGGTGTCTTTTTCAATTTTTGGRTGTTCTAGACAAACCTTTATGCTCTAACTTGAAAACAAATACTCCCACGTCCCAAATCAGTGCTGGTAGCTCGGCCGGAAAATGAACACGTAAGCCCATCTGATAAGGGGYTCCTGGTACTGGTCACAGGACAAACAAAAGTAGGCAAGAGATGTCTGGGGAGAACTAGAAGCAGAATCAYAGAATCCTAGAAAGACTTGGGTTGGAAGGGACCTTAAACACCATCTAGTTCTAATCCCTCACCATGAGAAGGGATGCCACCCACTTAATCAGGTTGMTCAGGGCMCTGTCCTTGAGCACTTCCAGTGTCCAGATGGGACAGCCACAACTTCTCTGGGCAACCTTTCCAGTGCCTCATCACCCTCACAGTAAAGAGTTCTTCCTAATTTCTAATCTTAATCTATTCCTTTTCCATTTAAAGCCATTCCCACTTGTTCTATCACTCCATGCTCTTGCAAAAAGTCCCTCTTCAGTGTTTTCAAAGGCCCTTTTCTGGTACTAACTGCTGCTCTAAGTTCTTCCCAGAGCCTTTTACTCTCCAGGCTGAACAAGCCCAATGCTCTCAGCTTCTGCTCCAGCCCTCTGATCACCTTGGCCCTCCTCTGAATCTGCTCTAATGGGCCCAAGAAACWAACTTTAGCTCATACCTGACACCCCCCAGTCCAACTCAGCTAGGATTCTCTTTAGGTGCCCTGACTGTTCCTAGGAATGACTTGGGACATCAGGTGGGGGACAGACCTCTCCCTGAACTGCAGGAGGACCCTGTCTGAAGGGCCTGGGTRAGGCTTTCAGGTCCTGGATGTGGGGCAGCTGGAGGTCACCAGATCTCCTGGAATGTGAACATGCCTCTGCAGAAGTGAGGGCTCATTGCAAGATGTGGGGCAGGAGCAGGATAGCTGGCACCCTGGAAGCAGGGCTTGCAGACTGGACYCTCCTCTGCCTGCTTCTGCAAGGTATGTTTAATGTGCTTGGGACTTGGGTGTTTTACTGCTTTTCTAGTTGCTGCAGCTTCCAATCACAGAAAAATAATTCACGGCCATGTTGGAAAAGCCCTGTTCTGCCCACTTTTCCTACAGARATCGATGCACCTTCTGCAGTACTCTGCTACTTTCCCAGACATGGTCAGAATGCTACACTCAAGCAATACAACAYGTTTAGCAGATTTCAAACAAGTGCTATGTGAGATTGTTTAATTGTATTTTCCTTTGTTGTTAAGGACATTAAATGTTACTGGTAATATGTTTGGATAAGCTCCAGTTTCAACACAAGATTTCAAATGAAGCTTGGRTGGATGTAATTTAATATGTAAAGGACTGCCTTGATTCTTACATAACATTAATAATATTAGAAGAAAAATATTAGCCTCTCTCAGTTTCCTTAATAGGAATATAACTTGTTTCTCTCATGCTAATACCAGACTCTGAGTAGGAGAAAATGTTACCCAGTGTTACCAGCTCTACCTCAACTGCAAGAAAACTGTGTGTGCTTTTAATTTATGTAGCCATACTAACATTTGTCTGATTATAGCTATGTGGTTAAGCTGTGGCAGGCATTCTTTGAGGGAACTGCATTAAGATCGGTCACAGAAAATGGTTTTAAGAAGCAGAATCCATGCTGCCAGCTGTGCCTCTCTAAGAAAATGAAGAACACAAGCTCTAGAGTGAAGTGAGAAACAGGGTAAACCCCTATGGAGAAGGGAATGCCACTCTAGGATAAATCTGCTTGGAAAAATCTGCCTCTCTTTGGACAAGTCAGTATAGACAAGTAAGAAAAGCCTTTCTATTCCTCACTTGAATAYAACAAATCAAACTACTGCCTTAAAGCAGAAGCAGCCCTGGACAGACTGCACATGAATGGCACTATACTGAGTTGCCTGCACACTTCACCGCCCGAGCAGTGTTAAGGTAATTCAGACATTACTCAGGTTATCAGACCATCAGGGAGGCACCTACAAATTGCACTGCTAAAAAAGAGCAGACAAATGTGGCATTGCACATCATAGGAGAATCACTGAGTGAAGAACCACCCATGTTTTGATTGTGGTAAGTATATATTTACAGATTATCAAAAGGGCAAATTCTAGGTTTTGGCACTTAATTCTGTTAAATTTAACTGTTAAAATTATCTAGATGAAGCTGGTATCTAGGGGCAGAAAATATAGTGTGTTCTGCATTCCTACACTGTAAAGATGAGACATTGTTAAAAGGGATTCAGCTCCCTTTTGGCTCTCAAAAGTTCCTCTAGATTCTCCATTAGGATGCTTGCTGTCTTGCTGCACATAATTTCAGTGTGGTAACAACAGTATTTCCCATACTTCAAATGAGAAATTCAGTGAATCGGACTGGAAATATTTCACTGCTGCTGATGGATTCCAGGGGCAGCTTCTCTGTTATTTTTTTTTTTAAATTTACCATAGCAGAATCTAGATTGATTTAAAGTTTTCAGGCAAACACAGAAGAGAGCTCAATTAAAATCTAGCCTCTCTTTCAAGTCATATCATCAAGAATCTCATTGCCAAATCATGCATTATCTCCAGGGCAAAAAGGTCCATCTCCAGCKAGCTGTTTCTCTCAGCAGTACACACTGGTGTAAAACCCTGGAAATGTAGCTACACCCTCGTAACTACAAATTAGGGCATCCTAGTCTCATCCACTTAGAGGACTAGTCATTAAAACTGCTCCTGGGTTACACAAGTGATGTCTCTTCTCCCTGTGACTTCTTCCACCTCCCTACAACTAAGCTTCTCCAATATCACTGCGTTTATTGGAGATGTGAACTTGATTCAGYGTATAGAACAGATCCTTGTGTTTCCATTGGCTTACAGGAACAGTCCTCTACCTTTGGCAGTCTGCTCTCCTGCTCTAAATTTAACCTTTGCTAAGAAAAGTATGCCACCTAAAAGCACCCAAGAATAGTGCTTGGACTGTGTTAGCACCACATCCTTGGCCACTTGGCTTGAAGATTGCCACATAAATAACCTCTGAAAATGCAAAAAAGCACACACTATCATGCCATTTTGAAGGTTACTCAATCTACACGTTTCTGAGGATGTGACTGCTTTGACCTCTGGCAGACAGTTTGCTTCAGTGTCCCTATAAAAGACTGTAGGTTTTGGCTATATATAACAAGGGACAATGATGAAGTTAAAAAAAAAGGCACTAAGTCTCTTAACTTCCAGTTCCCTTACTCTCACCCTCTCATAAAAGAGCAATTGAATAGCAGCAGAAAACTGAAATAACTGTGCCAAAGTTGGACTGACTCCCAGCCTCCTTCATCTCTTTCAGGGGTGTTCATGAGAAGTGCCAGGCACAGGTCATTTAGATCCAGCCCCTATCTACCATGCAAGGAAAGCAGAGGTGTTAACATTGGTGCTTTCTCTGTAGCATGCCTTGCTTGCTGCTTGGCTTTGTCCTGGGTTTTCTGCTGCTAGGCATGAGMATGATTTCTCACTGAACTCTTGGCCTCTCTAATGAGACTGTCAAAGACAACAGTAATCATTCTCTTCTGTCACCTGTCTTCAGCCTAAGGGCAATACTGATTTGCTTCTCACAGTGACACAGGGAAGAGGAGCTGCTGCCAGGGCAGAGCTCATGGCTGTGCTTACACAGGGGCTCCTCATGGACCTGCCAGTGAACATGCTGCTTCTGCAGGGCAAGAAGTTGAAAACTCTTCCATTTCAGCACTCTCCATTTGCCATGGACTTCAGTCCTCAAGTGCTAAGGAATTTATATGCCATCCAATGTAAAATCTTTGCCAGCTGAAAATTAAACAATCTAGAATTTTTSAAAACAGAAAAGACAGTTTAAACAATTCTTTAAGATGAGGACCAAGGTGATCTGGGAAAAATGCACATATGTACAGCAGGGTAGAACTCTACTTTTAAAAATAACCACTAATAACAGTACCATTAGATGTKGCAGATAACAACGTACAATGCAGATCACACCAATGGCTGCCAGAGACAAAAAACACAAAAAAAAAAAAAAAAAGTGAAAGCATTTGATTCACACTTGGAATGCCTGAGACCATGCAGACAGTGATGAAGCATCCAGAAAGCAAGCCCAATTTGTTCTGTCTCATCTGATGGCCCTTATAGCTGTGTAATCTCCTCTGACTGGATCCTGTGCCATCACCAGGCATATCTGTGGAGCACGCTGCCCTGACCTCTCCGTGTGAACAGGCTCTAGGTGCGGGGCTGGGATGTCTGCTCCAAGGGAGGGGACAGCACACAGGCAGGGAGGCAACCATCAAAGAAACACTAACTCCACTAATTCCCACAAGCAATYGCAAAAACAAACAGTTGCAATCACTACAGCTGCATTGAAAGCTAGCCTCTGAAAGKAAAACAAAAGACTCCTCCACACTCTGTGGAAACCCACAAGAAGTTTTGGCAAAGTTATCAGTCCTCAAAAGAAGGTGTTAGTATGCCTAGGCCATCTACTATTGTGTCCTTCTGCTTTAAACAATACAGTGGAGGCAGGATTGTGAAACCAAACTAGCGCAGCATCAGTTGTGGTTGTCTGATGGAAGAGGAACCAAAGGACCAAGACTGCTACSAAACCATAGTGACAATTTCCACTTGCATTACATTCAGCAGCTGCACATGTCTGCAGCTCACCTAAGGGGCTGAGGAGGCAGTCAATTGACAGACTAGCAAAAGGGGTAAAACAGGCCTAAAAGGATCAAAAAAAGACTCCTCCTCAAATCTCTGCTCCCAGTTTTTGTATTGCTACATGTTAAAAAAAATGTACCACACCAAGCAGAAAGGCTGTGCCCACCAGCACTGCTCATTATTACCAGCACATGCCCAGGAGGTAGAACCTGGGGACACAGAAAATATTTTATTGCTATGCTAGCTAATCAAGCACTGACTACTACTTCCACTGACTACTCCTCCTCCAACACCCCCCACCGCCCTCCAAAATAGTACCTGYGGGATCATTCTGATGTTTTAGTTCATCATTGCTCACAGTAGTTCAAGTCAGATTATTTTGGGACAGACAGGCTGATATATGAATCTGAAAGACTTCTCCAGGATTGTGTTTTTAAATTTTGTTTTAGCAGATGCTTGTAGGCTTGTGCCTAAAGCAAACAGGAAACTGCATGAGATAAAATGAGACCTTCCAGGCAAAAAGGCCCTCCAGTGAGGAATTGGTTTTTAAAAAAAAAAAAAAAAAAAGAGATTAACAGACAATTAGTACGTGGTAAGAAAATTGCTTGCAAAAATCCTTCTACCCAGCAAATCAATTGCTTCTAAGAAATACTTCCGCTGTTTTAAAGGAAATACAAAGCTTTTTTCCTGTTTCAGAAAAAAATGGAAACTCTCCTAACTACTCAGCAATGCACTGAAGGGCACCACTCAAAGATTATTTTATTTTCTTGTAAAATGTTTTAGGAATGGATTATTCAAGCAACACTGAGGTAAACTCCAACAAGCAGCAGTGTGTAGGGAAGACGCATAAAGAAAAAACCCTGAGGCAAACTCAGATCAGCTTTTGCTGGACTTCATTTGAAGTTCCTGGTGATACTTGCTGGCTTCTCCTCATTTTTTTCTACAGAGCTCAGAGCAGCGGCCATACCAAAGTCAGGCTAGCTAAATGAGGGACAAATGCAAGGCAGAGGAGCCATTTCAGCGCTTTAGGAAAAGCCCATGCTTCCAGCTCCTCTTAAACTTTATAGCCTTGAGATTGATCACAGCTGTGCCTTAAATAATAAGGAACTGAGCTAAACCAACCACCACTGCAAGCTTTCTATCTGCTGGGCTCTAACTGTTCTGCAAACTATGAGGGGAGAAAAAGAGCAGAGATTTATCTGTACCTGGTATCTTCTAGGAGAGTCAAGCAACAAGGGATGRGCCCATTTATTTGCCCTTCAAAATAATGAGGATTCAGTTTCCTTAGGCATCCAATGATACCGATTTTACTGGCATTAGTGTTCTTGCTRTTGTACTGCCATCCAAATCCTGATACAGTAATYRTGCTCATTATGTATGAGCATGAGAATACATAACTATGAACAGACTGACCTACTGAAARTTGTTGATTTCACAGTATTTTCAGCACATATTTTTCCAAAAGCAARCACTCACTAATTGTATTTTTCGTTGTCTGTCCTTTTGTGTTTAATTACATTTATTAGAGAAGGCTTATTTAAGTTTCACCAGCTTGACTCMTTTAAGAATGCAGCATCAGTGGCTAAGCTACAGGTGCAGGGCAAGTAACATGGTCTRTGCAGAACAGTTTTCACTCCCTGCTACTTCAATCCACTTTTTTTGGAGCTCACGTGTGAAGATGGCTGAACACTTTGCAAAGCCTGCAGTGTTGGGATGCCATAAGAGTYTCTTGGGTTGGTGAGTTCAGTGCTCCAGTGCACAAGAGATCATCCTGGTTACAATCCAGCCACCCTTCCCTCTTATTGGCATGGCTTTCATGTGAACTTTGCTCTCCTTCCTCCCGATCCATGGCTGGAGAAGCTTGCATCAGTACCTGAACCATGGGGTTTTATAAAACCTAAGCCTGTGCCCCGGGGAAGGGAATGAATGAGAATGGGGAGAAGCAGTATTGCTGGACCCCTCTGACCCTCCCCAAACAGGAGAGTTTTGCTCCAGTAAGTTATAAAGTGTTATTCTCTCAGATGGTACTGGAACTTGTGTTTTCTCTGTTGGCCAGGGGAGCTCCCTTGAGATTAAAACTGCAACTGTTGAAATCCACATTCTTGATGTTCACTGGCTTAGATGTGTTTTATGTTTGTGCAATTATGGCAGCGTGTTACTGCAGTTATGGCTATATGTTTCATTCACGGAAGAAACAAACAGAAGAAAAATCCAAAAAGCACCTGTAACTGATCCACAGCCCGGATGTTCTTCATCTCTTCCTTCTTATTCTGCAKGACGGACTAATTCCCATATTCCTAAGGGTTACTTTGTGCAGGAGTTCAGGGTTGATGGGAAAGGGCTGAATGCCAAGATCTCCCAAGGTTCAGTTGTGGCTGTAAAACACTGCTGCTAGCTGTGAAGTCTGACCTTGAATGTTGCTGCAATGAGCGGAAAATTCAGATGTTCCACTCTGAATGGTGCAGTGCACAGGCAAGAGCAAACTCGTCAATAAATATGGAAATCAGTTGGTTTGCTAATTGCAGTAGACACTGTCAGGGTGCTTTAAGATAAGCAGTGAGATGACAATATACAGGGATCACCATATGAGCATTTCTCTGTCCCTGAGCACAGAGAAAGGGAGAGGCAGAGGTAGCAATGCCTGCAAGAGCATTGCATAGCACTGCAACAGTTTAATAAGTTTATGGATGCAACTTAAAACACAAACTTTTGCAGAGAAATGTTGTGTTGAGATGTGTCAGCCAGGTGGAAAGACAACCCCAAGAGTTGTTTTATGGCAGAAGAGAGCCATATGCAACTTGCCACCTCTCCATCTTTATTCCTAGCTGTCCTTTCTCAATGTRTCCAGGGATGGTCAATGGGCCGTACACATCTCCTCACTTGTAGGAATGCCTACTGGGTCAGACTCAGCTATACTAAGTGTTATAATAGGGGAAATTCAGAAAGCTAGCTTATGTTGCCATACATACTTAGTGCATATACTCATCTCACAACTTAATGCATTTTTCATCATCTGTACTACTCATATTTTAAGCATTTACACATACTTTCACAGAGAGTGTATTGATCATGAGCAATCCAAGAGGAATCTGCATCTCTGTTGCTCACGAAATGACACTAATTTGTACCTGGCTGTGAGAGCTACTGCATGCCATCAGGCTTTTTCATTCTGGCTGTGAGAGTTCACGGGGCACAACTAGGCTTACAGTGTATTGCACGGTATTGTTCTACCTGTGAGTCTGTAATCAGAGTAGTTCTTATTGAACATGGCTGGGTTTAAAGTGCTGCATTGCCTCTGGGTTTCTGTTACTTAGTGTAGAATTGTCTATGACCCAGAATCTAAGCCCAGCTGCCACCAGCCCCTTTGATACCTGAGGACCAGCTGAAAYACAAGGGCGTTTATTCTCCAGGTAAATTTCCTTACTCTTCGTGTGTCAGAAAGCTTTGCCTTACTCTTAAYGTGACAACATCACAGAGGTGTCTTTATCAGCTCCTGAGTGCTCTAAGCAAGTCCTGGAGCCAGAAGACACTGCCACAAAGAGGCCACCTGAGGCCACAGCAATAAGGGATCTTCTGGAAAACTCTCATACCAAAGGCATAAACTGSAATATGCATACAATACCCTTTAATCAAAAAGGGTGAAAATATTCCAACACAAGTGCTCCATCTAAAGAAMAATTCATATATGAACTGAGCTACTGAATCATTAAATATTTCCAGACATTTCTCATACTGATACCTCTCATGTTGGTTCATCAAGTTTCCAAAYCTACTGCTAGTCTAACAACTCCTTTCAGAAGTCTTAAAAAAAGCTGTGTTTTATTTTTCTGAGGCATGAGATATAGAAGTGTTTGAACACCCAAAATTACACCACCCATCTTCCAAGTATGTGGACTTTTCTCATTTTTTCGAAAGCGGTCAGTCTGTGTCACAGAARTGGGGGATATGGTTTCAAGATGTGGCAACAAACATCTCTTACCATCACAGATCTCAGCACACACACAAGTCCACTATAATACACTGCTGTAAAATGCTGCCTTCCAAATTGCAAAGATATTTAGGCAATTCTATCAGGGTACTAGAGGCTGTGCACTGTACTGGCACTATTTTCTATTAAAAAAATCCAACCTAACACTTTACAACAGTATCAGAAGCTTTCTGCTTGGGCTGGCATTTTTATTTGTTGTGCTTTCTGACATACATCTGAGGAGATACTCAGTGGAACTGCTGCATCCGTTGGACATCTATCTATTCTGTTTGAAAGCAACTACAGCAAAAAGAGGCTGTGAAATTAAATTTCAGATGAAAAGAGTGTAAAGCTTCTCTAATAAAGCCTCTGGCAAGTACAACATTTTCTTTGTTATTTTGGGGGCAATCTGTACTCAACAATGCAACAGGCCATGAAGACATCCCGTAAGAGACACTTTGCAAGATTCCCTGTACTGCAGGAGTCAAGAGTAAAAAGCCTGTGGGTGCAGGAGACCACTCTGCAAACTTTYGGGAGAGGGGTCAACTGTTTTAAAGTGAAGTGCATAAAGTACAAAGCTTATGAATACTTCGTGGTCAAGGCCAGGTTTGAAATCTGGTTCCTGTCCCTGCTAAGATTTCAGCAAGTACTTGTGGAGAAATCCTTGTGTTTATACAGASAAATGCAAAACTTCTGCTTTGGCCAGCTCTCTTAAATTATTTTAAATGCAGGAGATTTTGGAATTTGAGGTACTGTTGTGTGCACTGTATCCTAGAAAACTGCTACATCTGTGGCTGTACATCCCTCCCAATGGTAAATACTCAAGCAGGTGCAATTTTCTTATGGATCAAACCTTAACTGGCCATTATTTCTGTGCAATCTACTTTTTCAACTACCAATGATCCATGAAGTCCTGGACTTAGGAACTGGAAGTACAAGAAAACTACAAAAATAAAACAAGATAAATAAAAAAAAATATCTGAAGGAGTAAGTATCTTTTTGATCTTGAGTTTCCCAGAGCACTGAGGCCTTGGAAAGTCATGTATCCTTT
Organism: Alauda arvensis; assembly: GCA_902810485.1. Lineage (NCBI taxonomy): Eukaryota > Metazoa > Chordata > Aves > Passeriformes > Alaudidae > Alauda > Alauda arvensis. Next base: position 94,034 of record CADDXX010000198.1, on the reverse strand, counting down.
GCACCTTTAACCAGAGGATGTGTCTCAGCCCTGGCTGGTTTCTGTGAGTTCCTGTGTATGCAGAGGGAGCTACCCAAGGAAAAAAACCCAACCCCTAGACTCCCAAAATCTCAGCAGCAATAGTAAATTGACCTGTGCTAGGCCAGTGGCCAAAGACACAGGGCTCCTTTGCATCCTGGTGCCCCCCATTCTTGGACCGGCACAGTCAGGGAAGCTGGGAAGCAAATGGCTGCCTACCCAGCAGGCCAAGTACTCAATACTCCTCCTGCTGAGGTACTTCTCTCCTTCAATCAGAGAGATAAATCAATCAGAAGACTAAATGGTGAGCTGGCAGGGTAAAAATGAACAGATGGGCCTGTCATTTCACAACCTGGTTCCAGTAAGTTAGGAAAAAAATCTGCTCTTCTTTCTAAGAGTAAATCTCTATACACTGGATATTAATTCCTATGATAGTGGTTTGCAGAAAGGTTGCTACACTTTGCTTTCTGGAAATAGGCCTGGAATTGCTTCTCTATGCCATGCCACAAGGCAGGACAGTCTGGCAGCCCAATCCAGCTGAGAGGCACATGAGATGGGGCCACCGGTGCTCCAGGACAGGGTGGTCTCTACTCTGAAGGCCCCAGAACATCCTTTGACAGCTCAGGCTCCCATGAATTATCCTGGAAGCTCCAGCCTGCCAGCCACACAGGGACAAGGCCATGCAGAGAAAGTTATAAATAAAGAGAGTGGAGAGATGGGAACAGAGGAAGAGAGGCAGAAGGGTGAAGAATCAAAAATCCCAATTTTAAGGAAAAGGAAAATCTCATGAGAAACAGCATCTATCAGTACTGTGTTCTCTGGAATGTGCTTAAAAACTTGCATTTCTGGAGCACATATGGCTTTATCCACACTTCTTACCCTACTTGCTGTGACAAGGCCAATGTACCTGAAAGCCTCCTGCTTTACAACAGGAGTACACATGGTGAGTGCAGTACTCAGGTATTTGATGGATAAATTCACTGAAAGTTCATCTAAAGAATGCTACATTACTTATTTCAAGCTAAGTACTTTGCTTGGTTTGTTTACTTAAATTGATCYCTCCTCCCCATAGAGTGAACCAAGCCAAGCTTTTCTGCTGGAAACACAGAAACCCACACAACTCATTTTGTGCAGAGCTCTGGCTAAATAGGCAAGGATCAGATACAGATCACCCTCAAAAAAGGACCATTTTCAGTCCCCATGGTCTACAGGGGCATTACAGTCTATTAACCAAAATGTGTTCACTTTACCTTTTCTTTTTATGTGCATATGTGACAACAATAGGAAAGAAGTTAAGCTACAACATACTGTGATATTACTCTCTCCTTGTTGAAGGAGGGTAAATACAAAATGCAACTGGAAGGCCAAGCGTGTTCACAAGGCTGAGTGTTGGGCAGGAAGCAGGCTGCAAGCAAAGATCCCTGAGCACCCAGCACCCCTTACAGCTATGTCCCACAACATGGCATCTATCCAGTTTTCAATTTTAATCTGCCTAAATGGAGAAAGTACAAAAACACAACAGTTTTACACAATATTTTTTTACTCTCTATATACTGAGCTTTTGCTYAGAAAATTCATCTCTAAATTACTCCTTGTACTTCTCTAGAAAAGTAAAAAAGGAACACCTAAAGCAACTTAAAGCAAGGGAAGATGAGAATTATCAATGCCATATGTCAGAACAAGTTCTTTCTGAGGTTATATCAATACCAGAAGATGTAAAACAGCTCCCTCAAAACTGCTTTTAGAAGAACAAGGAAGGTACTGAATCCAGGGGAGCTTGGCAGCTTTTCCTCCTTTTAACAGCTAAATCCCCTCCCYTTTTTTCAGAAGACTTCTTTCATGAAGGAAGATATTTCAAAAATCTTAACTGTTCTCGCATATCTATGTTATATTAACAAACTTGTAATCAGATACCAAGTACTTTATTAAAACAGAAAGATCCAGGCAGATAGCTCTTACTCAAACACAAAAAAAACCAAGAGAAAGTCTCTCTCACTCCTCAAAAATGTCTAAACTTTTTTTCTTTACTGTAACCTCATAGGCTTTTGACACCAACATCAAGGAATTAATTACTTCAACCTCTGCAACACACAAGASACTCCTCTCCTAATAGCAGCACATGGCCACCCCCATGGCAGATAAGTCTGGGGCAGCTTTACAGACCAAATTCTCACTTCCCCAGTTGCAAAACTTCAGATCACCCTATCCACAAACTTCAAAGCACTCATCCCTGTTCAAATTCCTCCTTTTTGCTGGTGGGTTTGGAAATCAAGGATTTTCATTTATAGCAATTCCCTTTGCTCCAGTACGTCACTAAATAGTGCAGAGTGATGGGCAACACCAGATCATGAAAATYAAATACCTCAGGCTTACAAATGATGCCATAGCTTCTGAAGTCTCATGACCTTCCATAGCAGCTCTGAGCCCTTGCTGTTCTCTAGGCATTAATAGGAAAGAGTATGTGTGAAGCAGCGGATTCATCATGTTGCACAAGCAGCACATTTAGACATAATGTAAGCATTTCTCCACRTGGATCCAGGAAAATGAACTTCAGAGACATTTTCTTATGCTGAGGAAAGTAGAAGTGCGRCACAAAGTTTTCCCAAATGAGAACTACAGAAAAGAAGGGGGTCTGCTGCTGCTCTTGCTGCTTCCAGCTTTAAAGAAGGGTATCAAATGTGGGAGAAACTATTAGTAGACTGTCTGGGGGATAAAAAACCAAGAAAAAAGCCCAAACCAAACCAAAACCAAACCAAACCCCTGAAAAGATCTTTGAAAGAAAAAAAAAAAAGTTAAAGTATATTATCAGTGAGATCAGTCACAGCATCCCCGTGAGTATGAAACACAAACATAGGAACCTATTCTGCTCCCACCTGAAGAACTCAGAAACATATTTTCCTTTCACAGTCAGGTCCTAAATATATTTAAAAAATTAATATAAATTTATATATATAATTTATTTAAAAAAAAAAAGCAGAAACTAAGCGGTTTTGAGGAACATTCTTTTCATGCTGAGGCTAGAAAGATGGAAGCATGGATGCTGTCTGAAAGCTATCAATCACTACTGACCATTTCCCATTGCACTGACTGCCTGCTGTACCTCAGATGTCTCAGCAAGTTTTGCCATCAGCAGTAACTGTGATTTGATGTTAACAGCCACAGTTCAAATRAAACTATAAAGGCAAAAATAWTTTGATATTGACAATTGCCATTCTTCTGTTTTCATGGATTATCCCAKAAAAAAACAAATGCAGAATACTTAATCACACTGCTCATGCGCAATGAAGCAATGCAGAAGAAACACCACGGCTGCTGTTGCACAAAACAGTGTGTTGTTGTCAGTGCTTTCCAGTGGTGGAAACAAACTAGTTCAGTGCCTCATTGAATGCAGGTTTACAATGAGACAAGTTAACAGCTGGCATTTTTGTTCACATGATTTCTGAAGCTAAGGTCTAGCTGTAAATTTGACTTAGCACTTGAGTGGTGTCTGCTGAAACATGGGAAAGAAAAATGGTATCACAAAGGTGGAAACTGAAACCAGTGGCTGGACGTGGACCTTACCCTGTACCCTCAGACTGCAAATACTTCCCTTTAGGAGTTGCCAAGGATGTATCAGTTTTAGGGGAGGGGGCAAGAAATATAATCTGGAAAGTTAGTGAACAAAATGAGCAAAAAATTTAGAAGCAAATTATGCAYGCAAGTATGCGCTTTCTAAAGGACAAAAATGTTACATTGTGAGCAGATTTTGTGAAAGCACTTTTGTTGCCTCTTCTAAAAAAAGGACAGGTTCCCATTTTCTCTTCCAAAAAATTCAAAATTCAAAAATTTTGGCAGATCAGTAGGACTTGGTCATGTTCTGGCATTTTACAGTAAGACTTCTTGTACATGCTGACTATCAAAATTTCTTCTGGGTAACAATTTCTGCCCTAGGTATTCAGCAAAGTTTACCAAGGCTTCTGTTTTAGAGCAAATGTCCCACAAAACATGCCCATCTGCATTGTTTTGGAGAAGCCCAGGTTGATGAGTACTCACTCGTGGATGTAGTGCAGCTAAGTAGAGTCTGATCTCAGAGCAAGATAGGCTACCAACTAATTTTGATTTGGTGTGGATTTTTAGTAAGTGAATTCTAAGTCAGGATTTTGTTATTTTACCTGGATCCAAGTGAAAATCTTGGATTCTATTTTTCAAGGTCAAGGTGTGATTTCCAAATCCTATTATTATTAAATTAAAGGAAAATAAAAATACATTCTCCGGGCCTGTTGAGAAATATACTTACTTTTGCCATTGCAATTAATTTTTAGAAGCTTCTTGGAGAAAGGACAAAACCTATGCAAGCAGCAGGAATTTAATTTTTGTTTATAATTTTTTTTCTAATCAAAAGGTGAAGTGCAAGAAATACTTCAGGTTCACCCCTTTCAGACCATTCCTGGAAAAATGAACACTACTTTCAGCTGCCTTTTAAATTTATTTTTTCCCTGAAAAGGTAATAAATTATACTGAAGTCAGGGGAAAGACTTCTATTAAACAAGGCCTCATTTTCATCATACTCAAAGGAATGTATTTACTAGCGACATTTTTCCCTCTCAAGAATAAAACAAAATAAAACCACATTCCTGTCTTGGGAAATGATGGAAGGTCCTCAAAGTGCATTTTCAAATGATCCTGAATGAAAATAAATAATTCTTATTCTTAACTGAAGGGGGAGAAAACTTCTAAATAGATTCCCCAGGGTGAAGCATTGAATGCTGTAGGGATACCTGGAATACTTTAGAGAAAAGACTGTCACCAGGGATGGATCAGCTTTAACTGTGGATGCAATAAAATTAACTGAGACAGTTGGTGAAGAAATTAAGCAAAACACTTAGAATGAGACTTTCTACACACCCAGCCATACTCTGGGTTCAGAGAGAGTTGCCTGGATACAAGGCAGCAGTAACTTCTGCTTCATCAAGTGGAGCTTGCATGGGCTTGTTATGGAAAAGAAAACTACTTATGAAGTTTATCACATAAACAAACTGATCACACTGTAATTTCCAGATACTGTGCTTCCTTATTATTTTTTCCTTTCAGCATCCTCACCAACCAACCAGTAATAGGAAAAGATTTGGTTTGGGAATGCTAGAAAAAATTCAAGAAGATCCACCAGAATTCATTTGCAGGACTATAAATGACAATAAGAATGATCAGTGACTGAGATTTTGAGACAGAGCACACACAGTACTCCTTTTACTAGCAGCATGAAATAAATATAACAAGCAATCAAGAAACATCCTACAAAGGGTGTTAAATTTAAAACACACTACAATCACTGCATAATTCTGTATATATTGTACGTAGATCCTTGACAAGTGTTCGTGCCTCCACTATTTTAACTGGAAAAAGAAAACCTAACTGATTTTAATAATTCTTTGTGAAAATTTGTCTTCCTGTTAGAAAACAGTGTTAGAACTGTCTAATATAGTGATCAAGCTCTATTTATCAAGAAAACAGAATACAGGCATTTACATTTACAAGCATAAAAATATTATTACACTTGTTATGAATCACTGACTAAACGTTAAAGTTCTTGCTATTAAATCTGATCTGAATTATTTCAGATCAACACTGAATTAAACCTTGTAACAAATATATACATTAATATGAAGACTTTCATTCCCTTTCATCTACTGGCAAGCTAAAAATACACTGTTATAAAAACTACTTAAGTCAATACTAAAATGTCATTAAAATGCACAGGGAAATTAAAAAAAAAAGCCAGACCAATAAATCCAAAAAGATAATACATTATACACAATAAGTAGAAATGGCAAGGCCTGGAAACCACCAACTCCCTAAACTGCATCTTTTTTCCTGCAAGGAAGCTTTTGAGGAGCAATCAGAACTACTGGAGAAGAGAGAGGGAAAAAGAAGAGGGAGAAAGAAGAGGAAGAAAGAAGAGGGAGAAAAAAGAAGAAGAGAAATCCAAGTCATCCAGAATCCAGTAGGATGGATAAAGTGTGCTATAAATAAGAATTTTAATCAAGATTTCACTTTTTCATGCATATATTTGATGATACAGCTTGAAGGTACTGTTGTCACACTGCATTACTGAAAATGTCTAACAAACGTTTGCTCTCCAAACAATGTAATAAGATTTTATTGTTTAAACTCTATGAGCTCTCCATTTAGACTACAGCCATCAGAAACAATTTCCCAGTTTATTTGACTGTAGGGTTAAATTCACTGTTTATGCACATTTAAAATGTACTTATCTAAAAACACTGGAACTGCACACAACTGCAACCTGTGTGCTAGAACAGAAAGTCATTGATGCTCAGATTTGTATTGCCCTCACCAGTTACAGAGTTTATTGTCCAGTTTTTCTGTCAGGATTTAATCAATGCACAAGTGACATTTCTGTGACACAGGGGTCAGGCAGGGTTGGTGACTCTGAACTGGCCCCTGTGCAGACCACAGGATAACACAGTATTTATGGCTTCACACTGCACCACTTACAGAGACAAAGCTGTCAAAAATGCTGCTCTCATCTGAACTCCAGCCTGATGTTACTGCCCAGCCCAGCTCTCTATGGAAAAAGTAATAATTACAAGGAAAAACACCTGACTGGATACTGCTCTTCTCCTCATGATGGAAGGACATCCCCAAGCTAAGACAACATCCTCAATTTCTCCTCTCAGGAAAAATGCTGCTGCAAAGCTCACATCTCTTGACAGTAGCAGGACTCCTCAAGGAGGAGGTAAATAGGTGGATTTGTCTTCTTACAGTCACTGGGCTCAGAGTTAAACCCTGGCTTCTCCAAAGATCATCTTATAAGCTGCATTGTGCTCAGAGGGCTGATGCTTCCTTTGGCCCACAGGAGCAACATTCCACAGGCAGGGGAGGTCTGTCTGAGTGATACCATAACCAAGGTCTATCTAGACATGATCATCTCAGTCCTGGACCACAGCCTGGTTAACTGATGAAATATATTTCATATTGTTTAAGCTTTAAGACCAACAAAGATAATTCATTCCAGTTAATTACCTGATGCTGCACAAGGAATATGGAAATAAAGACATGCTTCTGTCAAGACACCATGTGCTTTCAGTCAGGTTGTAGCATTATTTTGTAGTCTTTTTATACTCTACTGATAATCAAATGCTTTTACTGCATGAGAAGAAAAACAGAGTGAAGATGCAGACTGCATGTCGAAACAACCAGTTAGAAAGGTTAAAGTTATCAGTGATGCACTTTATTTGCTTCAATGGTATAGCTACAGCATATGTGAACACTCATGTGTATTAACTGTTTTTTTCCGTTTTCCAACCCCATTTGGTACCTAGATGTGAAAGAAATCCTACAAAAGTACAAAAATAAGTTTCATGCAATTCATAACTGCAGAAGAGAGGGAAGGAAAAAAGATGTTGCTGAGCAGTTCTACCCTTCCAGATGTTTATACTGAATTTCCAGATGTTTTTCTTACATTTATTTCTTCATTATGAAAAGTAAAGGACTGTCTTCAAACACAGTGAGACTCCTTTAAATCAAAAGTTATACAAACTCAAAGTTTATACAAGAAGAACCTTCATCTTTTTTATCTGTGCCAGCATTCCCAATCTTACAGAGTAAACCACATTCATGTAAACAAAGTGGATGATTCTACAGGCAGGAAAGTCTTAAGTGTCTTTTTACTTCCCAGGAATATAAAAGGTAAACAATTATGAATTAATTGTTTGGTCTCCCTACATCCTGGGGGCTAGCTGTGGTTCTTGGCTCAAAAGACATGCCTAATTTTGGCCAAACAACATTAAGAACTCACCCAACATAGAAGGCTTATCATCAGGATTAGTAAAATACAAATAAGGAGGGTTGTTGGTATTGTGCTTATTTGAAATTCAGTTATAAACCCTCAGTATCCCAATCTCACAGTCTAAATTCTAAGCAGAGAGAAATGTCCAAAGATGCATATGAAGGTACATGGCAGAGGTTATCCACACTGTGAAATCAAGAGGTGACAAATTAGAACAGGTATTTAATCAGCTTTTAGGCATGAGAAATACAGATTAACTTTCCAACAGTAACATTCTAAGCCASTACTTCTCTACAAATGCAGGTATGCACCCGAAAATACCTGAAAGACCCTAGCCTTTCATGTCTGATTCCAGGCCAAGGAAATCCAGACCAGAGCTAGTCTATCCAGTCCTGGGCTCTGAAATTCTTAATTTGGTGCTTTCACTACTTCTTAAAACAATAGTTGGATATTGTCATCCATTTTTGGGCCAAATCTACAACTGGCCCAGACAAATGCTTTCAGAGTCTAACTATGATCCCCAGCAGAAAAACAGTTTAGCTTTGTCTTTAAATGTAACATGAGAAAAAGTGGAGAAAAAAAGAGAGGATGCCAAGTTTCAGCTGATGTATCTGCTCAGTTTCTGCCTGTTCCCTGATTGCTCATTTAAAGGGAACACATGGTGGTGGTGAAAGGCAAAGTGTCACTGAGCTGCAAGCCAAACCAGACATGATTTTATGGCTATGTGCAGTACACAGATCAGTCCTTCCTTAGTTCCAATGCAAAGGAGAGGCATGGTTTAGAGAAAGAGCTTTATGTTCCTTGTTACTTTTGAAAGATTTCAAAAGCAGCCTTGTTAAAAGAAAAAAAGGGCTCAGCTATGAAATCACTTCCTTCTGTTTAAACTATTTTACTCAAGGAAAAAAAACAAGAGGGCATGAAAAAAAAAAAATCTGTTCTCTGCTTTTGACTTGTTCCTAGGATTCAGCATCCCACCCGCTCTGTGGGATGACGCAGTGTGCCAGATCCCGACCGCTCCAGTCAGTGCGTCAGGCGGCCGTGGCCCTCCCCACACAATCACCCTCTTGTCAGAGGCAGCTGGCACCCTCCCCGCACATGCTGACAGCATCACTGCCTGGAGGACTGCACCCCTTTGGGCCAGCTCTTCTCCTCTTGGAGCAAGGCAGCAAGGCATGAGGAGGGCAGGCCGTGTTAGGCAGCTAACAAACAAGCAGCTCTTGTGTTACTCCCTCCCCCTCCTGCCCCCCAAACGCAGTGAGAATGCAGACACGGGAAAAGATGCTCTTCTGCTTGCAGCAGCAGCATGGCTTTGCCTGGGAGTGCAGCCAGCAGGACAACTCCAGGACACCCGTTTATGGAAGTTTAAAAGTCAAAAGAACAGTTCACTGCTGCCCAATTCACAATGGGGTTACTTACAGCTGAGCAGCATTTTGACAAAGGTTCTAAGATGAGGAATGGTTTGCCTCCCTCTGCCAATGCTCACAGGTTTATCCAGAGCCTCACTTCTGTTTTCCTTTCAATCCCAGTGCACCCTCCCTCTCCTCCAAAACGAATTGTCTTCTCGGGTGTAAAGCAGGCTGACACAAACCAGCTCCCTTCCCCAGTCAACTGTGGGATAGGAGAGGAGGGATCTTCAGAATAAACTGCTTTCTTTTCCATTTTTACTTCCTGCAAAAAATTTGTTTCTGCCTCAAATCGATGTATTGAGTAATGTATTATTACCCTGATCTGCACCATTAAGAAAGGCAGGGGTTTCCTCCATGTTTTTGTGGTTCACTGATAGAGAAAAAGCCAGATAACATGAGATAAATGTTCAACAAATTGCTCCATGCAGCCTAAGACACTCAGCTTTTCTGTCCTTCCCAAAGCTCCAGCAGATAAACCTGCAGTAGATAAGCTACCTTTTCAAGAAGGCACTCAGGAAGCATGACCCTTGAAATGAAATCATCTGCTTAAGAAAACTTTAAGCCAGACTTACAAGTAGACTGCAAACAGTGATAGAGAACCAGCACATCTGTCTGATCAACATGCTGACCACACTGTTTGCTTGAGAGATATCTCCTAGTATCTGAGATATGTGTTGCCCAGAAGTGCTTTGAAGTGATGCTTAGCTTTTCTTCTTTAGAACCACAAAACAATCCTCCCCTGAAGTGCAAATTCAGCAATATGGGATGATACTCCCCAGCTGATGGCAACTAATGAACATTTCTCATGGTGCACCTAGCAGTCTGGTAACACCTTGATGCACAAATATTTAACTCTCCAAAAGTCTCTGTGGTTACCCCAAAGCCTAATTCTTTACTTCAGTCTATTCTTTATTTATTTATTTCTTAAATTAAAAGAATTTACACAACAAGCCCACAGCTGTTTCCCAACCATCTTTATCTTGCAACTATGCCCCACAGGTGGTAAGAAGGTGAAAGCATTGCTGTTTCTTCACACTACTGGCCTATGACTGACCTCCTCTAACTTTCTTCTAGAAACCACATTGTTTAAGGAAAAAAAATCCAAAATGAACCAAAACCCAAACCCTTTGCAAAATAACACCAAGGTGGGAGCTGCAAAAATGATGAAGAGTGTCACAACCTACAAATGCCTTTGTTCCTTTTAAACAGATTTAATAGAACAGTAAGTTACTTTCTGTAAATGGTATTTTGTGCAGGTTAGAAGAGATACTTAAGTACAGTGTGTGCAAAACACTGAAGTCCAGCAGTAACAAAAAAAAAAAAGATCCTGTTTGAATTTTGAGGAAAGCTTCAACATATGCCACTTGCACAGTTCTGAGAGATCTCACCTTAATGAAGAATCAGAGGTATTACTGAACTACATCTGCAGCTCACTTTCAGTGTAACTAATGCCCCTTAACCCCTAGAGTTGTTTCACTCTTTCTAGGACAATACTTGAAAAAAATACATGTATTAGGGAACAAAAGGGTCACTTTATGTTCCCTTGTACACCACTACTGTTGTTGCCACAGTGGGTGACCTATACATCTTCCCTCTGACCTCTTCTCACAGGAGATGGAAGGACAGTGTGGTCACCACCTATCCTTCCTGCAGCATACACACACCTCTAGTACCATACRTGCTTGGGATTAATTGACATTTGCTATTTATTCAATGACTGCTACACAATGCTCCAACTGAATTGGTAGAAGTGCCTACTATTTTCAACCCACTTTTTTTTGGATTGTTAATTTTGGGGGTCTTTTTTTTTTTTGTTTTGTTTTGATTTTTTTTTAAGTCTGAGCCAGTCTTTTACCTCATATGAAGTACTACACTGCTGTATGAACGTCTTCAGGAAGAAGAACAGAGACCTGTTTTCCTAAAAGAGGACTGCAAAACTCGAATTTTCTTTGTATTCTAACCTCATCTTGCCTTCTGCCATGAGAGTCATGGAAATGGGAAGGGACAGATTTTTGAACCACCAAGAAGTCAGGAGAGGTTTTACCAACCACTACAGTCTCCCTTGCAAAACTCATAGTTCTTTCCCTGAAGAAAACAGCAGGACATGGAAGAATACATCTTATCAATGGCTTAAAAGGTTAGTTAACTGCACAGTTCATATTCTAGTTAAAAAGCAAATCACTAGGTCATAGTACAACATATAAATTCTTAAACTAACAGGTGAATTGACACAGTGACTCACACCAAATCCCTTCAACCATTCTGCCATGTTTGTGACAGAAAGCACAAGTCACAGCATAAACCTGTGGGAACCATAATTCCAAGGAGAGAAATGGAGCTAAGGTTTGGACTTTGTGGACTGCATAACAATTGCCTTTACAGACTATTAGGGAAAAACCATCTTAGGCAACAGGGTACTGGGATACCTGGAGACCCATGTACTGTACTGGAAGACCTAATAGGTAAGAACACATATTGGGACAAGGAGAAAAACCGCACCATCCTTGCTGCCTTCAGCTCACTATCATCTGCAGCAACAAAAAACAGACCAAACAGCAAAGAAGATCACCAGGAAATGGTACTCAGCATTTAGGCTGTGCTTCTGCATAAGGAAACTGGGAGCCCCAGACAAAACCTAAGTAAAGCTATTCACAAAATCACAAGAACCTCCTGAATCGAAGTGGGTTAWGTTATTTCCCTTATGCCAAGCTCCGAAGCTTAGGCACCTCCTGGGCAGTGTGCTGAAGCACCAGTATCACACATACAACTTTCCTGTATTAGCAAATGGTCAGATACTGATATATACCAAATACTGTTGGACTGAGTAGTCCTGCTTAACACATAATCTCTTTGTGAATAGCCTGTAGCCCCTTACTGTTCACCAAATACTGGAATATTGCATGATACACACAACATATTTCGGGTGGCAAAAAGGAGACAACAGGTCCTTCATTCACAGTGGAATATTGAGCCTTCCCTGTACTAAGTTTATGTTTGAAACCATTTGACATATTTAAAGGCAAACACTGCATATAATAGGTTGCTACAAAAGGTTTTAAACATGTGTTGCTGCAAAAAACCACCACATTGCATCTGGATTTTCACCAGTTTCATGTTACAGGGCTGAGTGGCCATGCTACATCAACTTCCATAAATAAGCTTGATTGTCCCAGTGGTCACAGTAGTGAACTCCGGATGTTTACACATCTTCTAGTGTCTTCCAAATTCTGCGGACCCCCAGGAGCTGATCATGCATTACTGAAATCACCTGACAAGGAACAGAGCAGGGAGAACAGGGTGGGCAAAGTGAGCACTTACCAAGCACAATGACCACAGTCTTCAGGAGGCTCATCATGGTGTCCCGATTCCTGCGGGGTCCAGAACTGTGCCTGGACATCCTCATAGTCCTTTGGCGAACGTACCCAAAGATGTGAGCATATAGGACCACCATGACCACAAAAGTGACCAGGTTGAAAATAGCCCAGAAGACCAAGTAGGAGTCACTATAGAGCGGTGCCATGTTGGAGCAGTGAGTGATATCACAAATGCAGTTCCATCCGACACTTGGAATGGCACCCATGACGATGGCCATGGTCCAGATAACAACAATTACAACAACCACCCGGCGGTTGCTCATCCGAGTGTGCAGCTGCATCCGGAAAACTGTAATGTGCCGCTCAATGGCGATGGCCAACAGATTGGCTACAGAGGCTGTCAGACTGGTGTCAATGAGGCCCTGGCGGAGCAGCCAGGTGCTTACAGTCAGTCTTCTAGTGTTGGGTCCTGTGTTGAACATTAAGTAAAAGTAGGCCAGCCCTGCAAAAAAGTCCGCCGCAGCTAAGTTGGCCATTAGGTAATAAATAGGAAAGTGAAATCTGCGATTGACATAAATAGCCACCATAACCAAGAGGTTGGCCAGCATTATGAAGATGCAGACGGTAATCCCCAGTCCCATTACAAGCTTGCTGACAGTGTTCCATTCAGTGGCTAGATATTTTCCACTTCGGTTATAAAAGAAGGCAATGGTTTCATTGTAGTAGCATTGTGGTTCGCTCATGGCTGTGGACTGAAAGAAGAGGGGAAAAAAAAAAAAAGAGAGAGAGAAAAAAAAACCAGAATGACATCAGAACTGAAAACATATGATTGCCTTCATGATGAGACATACACAAAGAGTGGGGAGGGGACAGGAAAGGAACACGCTTCAGAAAAGATTTATTTTTCAGACCAAATGGCATTCCACAACTCACAAACAATTGCTCTGAGGAGTCTAGTAACAACAACCAGATTAGGAACAACCAGAAATGGTTTCATCTGCTCTGGGAGCCAGCATGATTTCTGATGTAGTTGTAAATTGCATAGAAAATGAGCTTCTGGCCAAGCAGACCTGCTGAGAGATTCAGTTAAAGGGAAAGGCATGCAATTTATAATTAAGAAAAGTTAACTCTACTAGACACCTTATTTATGTTATCAGTGCACAAAACTGTTGTTTGACTGTAGCAGAAGAATAGCTCTTCAAAGAAGAGGAAATGTGCATTACATTTCTGAGCAGGTTTTAACTCATTCCATTTTCCAACATGGTTATTCCTTCTTGTCCTGCCTTAAAACATGGGAACTCCCTAAATAAAGATTGTCAGTATGCTCCGAGATCATGAATTACCAGGGATGATGTATGTCCATTATATCCATAAAAAGTGCTGTTATGAAATAAGAAAAGTAGTATTTGGCTTAACTAGTGTCAAAATCATCCAAACTTATTTCCTGCATTAAATATTGTTGTGGCTGTGTCAGAGAACACATGATTAATATTCTTTGCAGAGTACTCCACTGAGAACAGCTAGGGGGGCAACAAACAAGCCCATATTCCACCAGAATGTGGAATTTTTGAATAAAACTGTTGGCTTATAAGAAAATGCCTAATGAGTTTCCTTTCTCAGTTCCGTTCAATTACTCAAGGTGTAACTCCCAAAAGGCGAACCGTAAGAAAAGAAAACCCTCTGAATAAAATCCTGGTTCCTTGTTTAGCATGGATAAGCAAGAAAGATGTAAAAATAAGAATAATAAAAAAAAATAAACCAAGAAACACATGACAAAAAAGTCTCTTTCTATAAGACCTGCTTTTATGGCTCTGGAATTCTATCAACTAAACTTGAATTTTTACCAAAGCAGGACCAGTTTTAGCAATGCAGGTAAGAAGCCCAATCAATGAACAGAGCAGCAATACTAAAAGATGGTAATTTCTTCCCTTTAAAACATACAAAATAAATAATATGTTTTGGACTGCAACAGTTACTCTTCAGGAAGTGCTACAGCTAACCCAATCTTCTGGTTGAAAACAAAAACGTATGGAATTGGGAAACAGAATTTGAAACTTGACTCAAGTGAAAATAGTGTCTGATAAAGATCTCCTTAGAATTGCCCAAAGCTGTTTCTGTTTCTTTTCATTTCTACATTTGTCAATGCAATTAAGCCAATTCTAATAAAGCAATATACAAAACTTTCCACCTATATCCCAAATGGACTACATGACATTTATATTTATGTTAAAGAAAAAGGTCTCTTAAGAAAGATTTTACCTCTAGCCTAAACATTGACCAGAAACATTTGCGGGCCCAGGATAATAAAAACTTAGAGCAAATAGTATTTCTCAGCACAGTGAGTGTAATACTTTTTACTGTTCCTTTAGGATACATTGACCCTTGGGTTTGAAGCCTTTTAGCCTTAATTATTTAAGAAATTTTAAAAGTTCTCATGTAGGATCTGTTGCATATAAAAAAAAAATAAATTGTAAGGGGCATTTAACAAAAGGAGACCTAGCTACAAGACATCTGGCTTTAATTCTTTGGTTAAAGACCTTGTAGTAGTAACAGGTCAAGTATAAGAACCCTACAGGGAGAGAGGAAGTCATATGAATGAATTAGTGGCCCTTATGAAAGCTTGCCAACATCTGCATTAATTATGTAATGCACAGGATTTTTAGTCTCTGTAGAAATATCTGGATGCAGGATCTAATGGATATTTGTGATCTTGAATAAATTCTCTTGTATTTGTCACTCTGTTGTTTTCTTTCATATGTCTGCTGCCCACATGTAATGATTCCTGCTCCATGGTTGCTCCTGTGGAAAGAGGCTGGCTACACCTGGAAAAACATATATTTTTAATGCAGAAATTTAAAATGTGGCAGATATTATGTGCTTACTTTCTTTTTTCCTACTTTTATTCTTTGTATTTTTATTTTGCACATGGGCTTAAAATGCAGATTGTTCCCTGATTGTGCAATATTCTCCCCTACCTTTTAGTTTGAAATCTGAAACAAAATCTGACAAAAAAAAAAAAAAGACTTATTCACAAAATGCCAAGCCAAAGTGGAATGTACATGCTCACATAAGAGTTTGTAAAACGACACAAAGCCAGACTTGTTCAAGTTAAAAGCAGGACAGCACTTGATCTATCTCAGAAAAGTTAGCATGAGGCTCACTTGCTGCTTCTCTCACTTGGAAGACAGAAAAACAAAAAGCTTTGTTCATTCATGAAAATGTAAGGGATTTTGGGGAAGTTTTGTTCTTAAGGTATTCTAATCTAAAACCTGGGATCTCCTGTAAAAGTAATCTTTTCACATATACCTCCCTCCCCCAACCCGCACCCCCCAACCCACCTCCCCTGACAAAGGAAAGGAGAGAAGAAGATGAGATAGTTTGCTGGCAAAAGTTCAAACAGGGGACTTGCAGATGATCAGTGTCTTGGATGCCAGTGTATATCTTAAAGGAAGGTTTTGACCTCTCAGGTCACAAACATAAAAATCCCAAGGCATCACATTTAGCTGTGATGCTGACTGGAAAGGCTCAAGCAGGAGAGAAATGCACTGTATCTCTCAGTGCTCAAAGTGTTAACATACCACAAAGGCATTTGCAAGCAGGCAGACCCCATCCCCTCTCCTGCCCCTGCAGGAAAAGGGGCAGGGAAGTTTATATTTTAATTTCCTGAAGTTTCACTCAGTGTGTTTCACTGCCTGTGTAAGCCACATGTGCGGTGCCCGGAGATTTACCTCATCCATTCAGTATATCTCAACAGAAGTTTAAAACATACCGAGCTGCAAATTGCCCATGTTATCTAAACCTCTGGGATGCATCTGTGTGGAAGAAGTAAACACCGAGTTATAAACCAACAAGAGAGATAAAGAAAAATGGAGCAAAAGCAGGCTGAAAGCAAAGTCTCCTCTCACCATATGAAGAGGACCCAAGACACAGTTATTCCAAATCAAAGAAGAAGAAAATGACAAGTTCATGGGATTCAATCTCTTAACATCATGAGACACAGTTAGAACCACAGCACAGTGCATACTGACCAGGAAATTTGGCATCAGGACTTAATAGACAAAACTCACTCTTCTTCAGCCATTAGTCATTCAATTCATCTTGGCACTGGCCTTTCCAGGCATTATTTGCCTGGTTGTCTCCTTTTCTCCGATTGTATAGGATCACACCACAGGGATGCCAGTGGGAACACTGGGAAGAAGAGCCCATGTAAGCTTTCCCATGTTTTGGAAGGATTTGGATCCACAGCAAGGACCATTAGATGTCCTTGGGAGAGCAGCCCAGTACTACCTGCCCCTCCTGGGGCAGAGACAGGAGTGGAGAATACACTTTCTGCCTGGAGCAGAAGGTGACAGGGGATCTCTGGATCCTGCCAGCTCCATGGTGAGTGACAGCTCACCTGGTGAGGACTGTGAATGGAGAGATGCTTGGGAGGAAAACAAACATCAAAAAGTTTTAAAATACCATGGATTGATCCTGCCTAAACAAAACATTAATTAGCACAAGGTGCCTGAGGGGAAGATTATAACTTTACAAGCTCCTCTGCAATCTCAGAGTTTGGAGAGTTCCTTGATCCACAGAACTAAAAAAGGCAGGCCACCATCTCCCCACCCCCAGTACCCATGGGTGCATCTATTTCTTGTTGAGAGAAACAGAGAAGAACATTCTTTGAATACTAAGGTCTAACTTTTTCATCACTTTTCAAACTTGTAAGCCAGAAAAAAGGGTCCATATCCAGGAAATCTCTTAAAGATATCTTAACCCTAAACTCTCCAAACACACTCTGCTCCTCTCTTTTTTGTCTTTTGCTGAACTAATCTCCACATGCCACTATTTTCTTACCCGGAACACAGAGGAGATGAAAAGTAATTAATTTTTTTAATATTGGTATGATAAACTAAGGTAACAAAATTGTAACAACTGTCTTATATCTTTACATTTAGTGCAGCAGTGAATGGAAATCAGTACCAGAGCTCAGGTAAATATCTTAACTTTACCAACATACCAGAAGAAGTCACACTGAAAAACTTCAGGGGACTACCAACTTCAGAATTCCCAAAGAAGGATATAAACTAAGAATATCTTTAAAATAAGGATAAGCAAGTAAGTATAGGCATAATTGAATCAATATGTAAATACTCTGTCAACCCTCAACTGCTAAACATGGGGTTTATGAAAGTAAAGTTGTAACAGATGAGAAAAAAAATCCAATTTGCAAAAACAGTTGTCCATTACCTAATGAAAAACATAGACTACTTTTCAAACTGCAGAACTTGAAAGAAAAGCTTTAAAAATAAAGCAGAAAATATGTGTTTCCTTTAAAGATAAAGGCAGAAGTAAAAAAAAAATTATTAACTCACAAGACAAGGGTCCTGATCCATTATAACCTTATGCACAGACATATTTTTCATTCGAACAATGAAAGTATGAAACCCTATCACCAACACAGAATGGCTCCTCCTTTTCAAAATTGCGTCTCCCAAAGTAACCATTCAATGGATTTAAGGATAAACCTGTATAATAAGATGGGGTGGTTCTGTCACAGCAGGCTACCGCATTTCACTAGATTAATTTTGCCCTTCACAGAGCTGACAAGACAGGAGGAAATTAATCTCTCTGCAAGGGGATCCCTTTAATGCTATTAAAACATCCTAAAAGATAAAGTTACTTCAGGAGGCAACAGTTAGTGCATCCAGAACGTTTTAGGATGCTTTTGTAGCAGACTGTATTGCTACAGATTCTGAGAGCTGACAAATGTCCCAACGACTAGAAATCAAAATGAAAATTTCTCCKTATCCTACAGTTCATACTTGGAAATGCAGCTCCACAGATCTAGGCACTCAGTATATTAAAGAGACCCAGTCACCAGCAATAGTGCGAAAAGAGGCAGTTTTACTCTTGGAAGGTTTATTTCACAAGTGATACAATTTATTTCACAAGTGATCCCATTGATTGACTATGATTATGACCTCCACAGATAAGTTATAAACCCCGGGAGGTTGTTGACCTTCCAAAATTCTGCAAGCAAAAGGGGATTTAAGAAATTAAAAGCTAGAAGAATTGGAAAAAAAAAAAAAAAAAGACAGGGTGATGTCATCCATCCACAACTTAGCCAGCAATTCACACACTTGTATTGTTGCTCCTTCTCCTCAGATCCAGCATTTTCATATGAGCTGTGTCCCTCACAAGTACTTCACAGGAAAGTTTTCCAGTAGAGGAGGAAATGAAGACAGTTTGAATCAGGGCATAGTTCTACACCACCACAACCTCACTTACATTCCTAGAATGGAATTTATTTTTTCTCTGCCATGCCATCTCTGCCTTCCCAGCTCCTCTCAAAGGGAGATTCTCATTGTAATGCTGAGATATTACAAAACTAAAGTAATTGGCTGTGGCACAGGTAGAGCACATTGAGCCCAAACTGGGTACTTAAGCCCAAAGTATAGAAAGGGCTTCTGCAAAGCTCTTAAAACTTGTTTTCCTTTGGGGTAGCTCTCACGACAAGCTGAGCTCCACAAACACTAGCCCAACATAGGCACCGGCTCAACACTTTGTGGCTTTGTGGGAGACACAGGAAGACAGTTATATTCTATCATCTCATTTAGTGACCGAAATATTCCACCTCTTATGCCTTCAGAAAATGTCTCTGGCACAATGCTGATTGGGCTACTCCACTATCTTGCTCAGTTTACCCCCACTTGCCCACCTGCCTTACCCTCAGCCTGAACATCAGACAGACATCCAAACTCCTGTGAGTTCCTGAACGCTGCTGTGAGGAGAGTGCAGTGCAGGACAGATGTTTACCAAAAACCCCCACCTTGGGAGAGTTTTTCTGGTGAGAGGTGCAGCACACAGAGTGCTATCCATGCACTTCAGAAGCCAGAGTGGAAGCAGCTGGAGGGCAAAAAAAATCGCACCTATAACCTCCCAAGTAAGTTTTCATGCATAATGATTTACAACGTACATCCTTTAGGCCCAGTTAGTAAACCAAGCTGGGAGTTAATTATTTGCTACAGCAGCTCAAAGATTGCAATTTTATGGTGAAAAAACACCGTGGACCACACTAGGGCTGCTTCCACCTCCAGGGCATGCCTCCCACTGCTCCTCACCAAGCAAGCCAGCCAAAGCGAGCACTTGGGAGAGTTTAGCCTATAAGCAAAATGCTTATCCCAATGGGCATAGCAAATTTCATTTTGGGACTGGAAATGGAGCCCTACAGATGGAACTAAGAAGACTATTCTGTATTTACAATAGCAAGTACATTKTTCACATTTTTTATATGTTAGACAATTTGGGTTTCTTCTGCTTTGGTATATTGAAGTACTTGTGAAATATATAAGCAGAATATAGAAAAATCTTTGTCTCAGAGCTTTAGAAACAATGAGTTCTCTATAACTTACTTGTTCCCACATTACTGAACAATTGCCTTTATGGCAGTATTGGTTTATTTAGAAAAAATGGAAATGTATTTTGAACCTCCAATAATACTCTTATCTAGTAAAATATTTTTTTTTTAAAAATGTACTGGTATTTTAGTTTTCCTTATGATGCCTGTAACTGGGTGGATATACTTCTAATCACAAATTGTTTTTTCCAGACTCACCATTTCCTTTTGCTCTGTTATTTGCTGTATTTACCATCACCAGAGGCCTGTTTTGGTAACAAGGCTAATTTGTTTACTCAGCTCAAGGGGGACAAAAAAATCCACACACTTGACTGCAGAAACTTGGGCACCAAACCCAAAATGCAAGTTGTGTGGCACTTCGTTGGGGAAAGGAGTGACAACAGACTGTGCCAGCCCACAGGAACCTGTTCTCAAGCATATTATGAGAAGGATAACCATTCTGTGGCAACAACAGTTTAAATCTCTTCCACTCCAATTCGGACAAAATGAGGAGTAAATAGAGATGTATTCATTCAATGGCACAGAGTGGGAGAAGTGGTTTTTGGCTCTGGCCATGAAAGGCCATTCTAATGGAAACTGCTCTGAATTTCTCTTTGGAACAGCTGCAAGGCAGTTCTTTAAATGTACTCATTTGCTTCTAGCACTTGGCTGGTAGGATGCACTGCTGGCAAAAGCAAAGAGGGAATGCTGAATTTTTGTTGTTTCCTTGTTTTAAGCATTTCTGAAGCACTGTTGGAAGTCCCTGGTTCATTAAGTAACTGGAGCTCAAATCATTACTTCTTCAAAGCTTTTACTGCAGAATTCATCTCATGCCATTCACAAAGAGAGAAAATACTAATCACTTCAGAGAATACTTTCATCAGTATAGGTCACCCCTTGTGATGTTTCTTTTTTTTTTTTGCAGACAGCAAGGCTCTCTGGGATGCTAAATGCTTCTTACAGAATTATTTAACTTTGTGTAATGCATTATCAGACTAGTCAGGTTTCTATGAGATCATTTCACTTATCCATATTTGAGGTATGAAGTCATAAGATGTATACAAAATATCCCCAAATTAAAAATCAAAAAGTTGTTACATTTTCTTTCTCTCTCTTTAAGACGAGAAAAGCTTATCTAATCAGAAATCACTAGATTGTAATTTATTGTCATTAATTGACATATTTTTTGCCTTACAATGAAGTCCCGTGGCAAAAAGATCAAAGCATATTTGGGAAATTTTTTGTTTCATTGACTTCTCTGACATTTTGTGTATGCTGTCCCAGGGTGACTTTATGATGTTTGTATCCCCAGATGCTCTGTTCTGTCTGTGTTAGATATTGGGTTCTGTAGCTTTAAGACTGGTTCCAAGAGCGAAGGGGGAGAAAAGAGAAGCGTGGGGTTTGTTTTGAGAGAATCAGTTCCACTTCCACATTCCAGCTCCTGGACTGTTCATCTGCAGCACGGACAGGCAGTGGGTCAGAGATCTCCTCTGCTTTTAGTTACTTTAGCTAGCTAGGGCAGAGAGGTTCCCTGGACTGTTTTTTTTCCTTTTTCTTGGGGCTGTTTAAACCTGCTCTTGGACTGAAAGACCCATGAGAATGAGAGCAGCGGGAGTCCACACCGGTGAGCCACTGGGCCCAGGCCGGCATTTTCCAGTGCCRGAGGGACTGATAACAGACTGAGCGAGCTGAGCTCCCACGGCAAGGACTTCCTCAATTTTGCCAGGTTTTATTGTTTCCTATTATTAATTTCTATTTGTAAGCACTTTGTTTGTTAAATAAATAGTTTTTTTCCACTAATCGCTAAAGAGATTTTTTCTGAAACAATAGGGGGGAGGGACCGTTTTAGTTTGCTTCCCAGAGGACCTCCATTTAGGTTTTTGCCCTAAACAAAGACATCCTTCTGGTGGCGCTCAATGTGGGGCTTAAGAGAGTAGGAAAAAACCTAATTTAATTGCATTTTAGTGGTACTAATTTTTTTCTATTTCAGATCACAATTATGGACAGGTAAACTATTTTGAAACCTCACTTATCCTTCACCTTTATACATGACCAGGATGCCTGTGCTCCTAATCACCACTTCTTGTGTCTGGTAACAAGATACTGGGCGTGGAAAAGGGGAGGGGAGATTTGAATGAATTAGTGCTTTGGGAGGGTATGAAGAAAGATGACTGTGGCAGATCCATCGCTCCAACACAGGGAAGCACTAGAAGCAGGTCATATGTTGACACACTACATTTGAGATTGTATGAGGAATTTCACATCTGGCACCCAGAAGTGGCTTTCAAAAACTTTTTCAAAATGTGAAAATTTTTTTACCTGACTCAGGGTATAAATCTTGGGAAAATACCATTTGCCACTAAATTAACAGGAACTTCTCTTACTGTGCTCCTACAGTGAGCATCTGTAAGATTGAAGTCCAAGCAAAAACCTATCAGAAGGAGCTGTGGCTTTAAGAATGGTCCTGCTGAGTTCTCTGAGATTCTCTCCCAGAGGAAGTAAGCTTTTTTGCCTGGTGCAGTTAAAGGACTGATGATAAGCAGAGGAGTATTTATTACTGCAATGGCTAAACATGTATGCATGTATATAGGTATACAAAATGGTAGTATTTACTTCTGAGTCTAAATTGACCAAATGTGAAGGAAGCCAACTATGCTGGCAATGCCAAAGGAAAGTTGAAAGATAAGGTTAAAAAAAAATAAAGACAAAATAAATTAAAGTAGCAAAACTCTTTGCAACTAAGATGCCATCTAGCTCATGCAAAAGGCATGCAAGGTTACTTCCAAGTTTAAAAAAAAAATCCTTCCTTAAAACACTAGTCTCTAAATTACTTTTGCAGAACACTGTGGCATCTACTCAATTTCAAATGGCAAAATAATTTCCTCTGGGGGGGAAGTATTTTAATCAATGTTGTTTTCTAAACTGTATCCAAAAATTCATTCCCAACATAGAAGGCAAAAGCCCATGCAGTCCAAATATGAAAAGTGCTTTACTTCAATGTTTAATCTAGTGATTGTCTCTTTACATACATATTTCACAATCTCCTTAAAAAGTCTGTTTAAAAGTTCTTCCTTACTCTCAGAAACATATAGATGGCTCCCAGTGGACTGCCTGGAGATGTTATTAACTTATATGTGATTGAAGACTTATATCAACTGTCATATCCACAATGATTTACTGAAATCTGTGGGAATTCATGCAAGCATTTAAGTCTTCTCATACAGATACCAATTTTGAGCCTACTTCTACAATGGGAGGATGAGAGAATGGTATTTTTTCTGCCATAAACTCTTACACAGAGATACCAGTCTTTCTTTTTTTCTTGTTGTCATTTCTCTTTGGCTCCCAAAAGTCAAATCTCATTGCAGCACAGTTTCTAAAACTTGAGTGTGGAGGGAGACCTCTGATTACTAATCAAGGACCAGAATCATCTTTTAATTTCTAGTTTTTGGCCTAGTGATATAAATCAAGGTAGAATTTATTCAGCAAAAAATCCCTGCAGATCCAAAATATGTGCATTTATTCAACACAACAGAAAGGTGACCATGCTGATCATCAAGTCCTTAACAAGTGATAGCTTTTCTTCAACTCATTCTCACACTATAGCTTCTCTTATTCTCCTTTTGAGAAGGCATTTGTCTTGAACAACAATGCTTAGATACAAACAAATATGAAACATGCTGCAATCAAGCAAACTACATGTGCGAAATCTCCTTGGAATAGAGGGTGGTGGTTGTGTTTCCAATAGGGTGAGGGCTGGCAAATTGACTGCATTGGACCACTGGCACAAATACACCAAAGCAAGACCTACATATTCACCATGGTAATGGCAACAACTGTCTGGCTGGAAACATACCCTGTAACCCAATGCCACTGCTTGGAACACCACCTCAGGCCTTGAGAGACGTTTTGTAGTGACATGGTACACCAGAGGGAATTGAATCAGACCATGGGACTCATTTTCAAAGTAACCTCATGAAGTCTTGAGCGAAGAAACACCACATTGTGTGGCTATATCACATTCCTTATCACCCATGAGCCTCTGGGAATATTCAGAGGTATAATGGACTGCTGGAGACCATGTTATAGCATGAGGTAATGGGGCATAGAAGCACTGGGATGCAAATTTAGCAGAAGCCATTTGGCTRGTTAACACTAGGGGATCTGCTGACTGCCCTGGTCCTGCCCAAACAAAGTACCTTCAGACTGTGGGAGGAGATATGGCCCCTGCACTGTACAGGAAGTGGCTGGGGAAGTCAGTGTGGGGTTTTCCCTCCCACAAAGGCAAACCCATTTGTGGGATTGTCTTTGCCCACAGACCTAGGTGTAGCTGGTGCATAATGCAGAAGGATGGGGAGACATGCTGTGTGCCTCAAGCAGATTTAATCCTGGGGAAAAATATAATATGTGGTGTAAGTTGTATGTTGCAGGAAGCAAAGTAGCAGGCGTGACATGAACTGAGTAAGAATGAACTTTATGAGGAGCAAGGAGAATRTGATGGCAACCCAGGCCAGGCTGCTGTTGATGCCCAATGACCAARTATACCACTTCTATCCTGACCACTCATCCTGGTGGACTGGAGATCTGGAGGGATGAAAGAAGCCCATGAAACAGGAAAATAATATCTATCTGTGAAAGAGCAGGGGACAGTAGTTAATGAAAATGTTTATTTGGTAGAGAGATGGTTTAAGGATGTGGTTTAAGTTGTATGTGTGGGTAAGAAGGGGTTCCAGTCATGAGAAATAAATACAAAGAAACAGCCAGAAGGTATGTGAATTGTTTTGGATCTGAGTGTGACATAAAGGATATGGAAGACGGGTTGGAGATTGTAGTGGGTCTGGCAGAGCAGGCTCCCGCAGTGCTGCTGCACTTTGCATTTGTAGTTGGAAAGGTGCTGAAAACACACCAATGTTTTGGCTATTGCCGAGCAGCACTGGCCCAGCATCAGCGCTGACTCTCCAACATTCCTCCCTCCATCAAGGAGGATGGGGGTGGGCAAGATCCTGGGAAGGGACACAACCAGGCCAGCTGACTCAAACTGACCAAAGCAATATTCCATGGCATATGATGTCAAGTCACATATAAAAACTGAGGGACGGCAGGAGGAGGAATGGGAGGCATTTTTTATTTTACGGTGTTTGCCTTCCAGAGCAGCTGCTCCACATGCTGAAACCCTGCTTCTCAGAAAGTGACTGAGCATCACTCACTGATGGGAAGTAGAGATTAATTTATTTTTCCCTTCACTTATACAGACACAGAAACTTTCACTTTTTTTTGCTTCAGTGAACTGCCTTGTGTCAACCTTCCAGTTGTTTTCCATAGTATTTTTCCCTTCCCTGTTCCACTGGGAAGGGGATTGATAGAGCAGCTTGATGGGCAACTGGTGCTCAGCCAAGGTCAACCCACTACACTCATACATAAAGAAGGCTCTGAAGAGGAAACCCACAAAGACAGGTGTGCAAACGTGTGGTGATGGCCTGCAGGAATCTTTCCCCAGAAAGGGAGAGGAGTTTGGCAGTAGCCATGCAGCCTGGGACACAGGTATGCAGCATACACCTCCTACAAGGTATTCTGCTGTGCTGTAAAAAACCAAAATCCTTCTGGAACCTTAACAGAGACTCAAAAAGCAAAAAAAATACACTAGCTCTCCATCTGTAACACAGGAGGAAGAACAGTGCTAGGAAGTCTCTCAAAAGCAGACTTTGGATATAGCTCATATCATCACCCAGTAGTGGACATGCTTTTTCCTAAAGTCACATGAATCTAAGAATCTTTGAAATGCGGCATTTCTCAGTGCATATTGCTTAGAGCCACAGTCTCCTGAGCCAAATAATCTACAACAAACAACAATAACAAAAATAAAGCAAAATAAATATTGGATGTCAAATTTTCTGGTCTCTAACTTAATTATTGTGGTGTCTCTTTCAGTAAAAGACACATCCTTAAATGTTTTAAGTTGTAACAAGCACTTGGGTTTCTGTGAAGTCAAAAGGACTTTGAAAATGCTTTTCTGAAATGAAATCTTGACTGTTATGAGCATCTCTTTTCTGTTTGTAGTTTTTACTTTTACTTGACTATACTCAAGTACTTGGTGTTCAGCACATGAAGCTAAGAAATCGCTTTTATAAATGAGTCTGAAACACACAGGGGTTTCTTGAAAGCAAGATTAGTGTGTTAGTAATGCTAATTGTGTAATTCATTTTACTTCTGCTTTTCACTTAAAACTTTTCGGATAAGAACATTGGAATGTACTTTGGTATTATTCCAACTTATCCACATTACAGCCTCTATTTTGTATTTATTAAACACAATAAAAATCAAGCCTTAGTGCAGTGATCGCCTACATGGAGTCAACAGAGATCATATTTTGCCATCTATTTTCTTCTACAAATAGTACTGTAACATAGGAATGTCATGTGTCAAAGCATAAGAACACTCTTAGTAAGTGATGAGTGTCTTTAATGTAATATTTCCAGAAAATTACCCTGATGACTCAAAATGAGAGAAGAGAAAAAGCCAGGATTCAATGAGGAAATAAGAAAGAGGTTTAATCAGTTACCTGCTAGAGTTTCATTGTGGTCTACTCACCTCAATCACCTCAGGCTGGGACATCATGGACGACTGCACCAAATCAGTGGGGATATCCATGGTAGCTCAGAATGCCCCTGCTGTCCTTGCACTGTTCCTCTGCACCAGCAAACTCTTGGTAGGAACACAGAAGCCCTTCCTCAGACTCTAGTCATACTGATATTTACTCCTAGCAAGAAAGAAAAAAAAAAGAAACTGTTGAGAATAACAAGAGAACTGGGTAGGCAGTCAACAACCAAGACCCTGGGCTGCTGCAAAACCAGTCTGAGTTTGTACAGCCCCACTTGCTGACATGACCACTCAAAACATATTTGAAGGAGAAGTTTCAAAAGGCATACTGGAATTTGATCCAGAACAGGAAAAAAATCCACTTGACAACACAAACTAGACTCACACAAAACTGAAATCAGTGAGAAAACTAATGCTTTTCTTTTACAAGGAAATACAGTCACCTACAGAACACTGGAACTCTGTTCCTCCCACAACAAAAAGAAAAAGAAAGTCCCCATGAAAGAATATTCACAGAATTACTTGCTGGAATTCAGGATGCATTTATTTCCTCAGCTGAGTGATCACATGAACTTCTTTGTTAAGAAAAACAACTTACACATTATGTCTTAAAATATGCTACCCTTTTTTCCAGGTAGTCACAGATTTGCAGTACATGAATATACCAAACTGTAAAATTTAATCAATAGAATTGATTAAATAGATTCAATAGAATGAAATTATCTCCGTAACTATCATGTTTATCAAGGTCATTCCAGCTTCCACAGATAAGTTCTTTTGTTTTTCTGCTCTTGTGTGCAAAGAAAACAAACAAAAAAGTGGAAGGGGAAAGCCCTATAAATATTAATATTTTTATCACTTTTATCAGTAAGATTAATATCCAAGATATTAATCCCATTAAAATATTCTAGACTAAGACTACTGCTGGCTTTTTCCCTTAGTGAAACCAGACATACACAATACAACACATAAGTCAGTTGCCACAGAAAAGATTTTGGAGAGACACCTATGGCTGTCTTCATCTATCACTTCTTATCCTGCAAGTCATGGCAGAAATCTGCTCATGCAAAGTGTAATCAGGATCCAGTAAACATATCAAAAATTACTCCAAATTTCAGTGGTGTTTTTCAAACTGAGGCCATGCTATAGTTACACAGACAACACCAGTAACTTTCCTGTCCATAAGTTCATTTTTTCAAAGGCAACATTTACCAAGCCAAGAAAGAACAGATAAGTGCTGTAAGAAAGTTATGCTCCACATGCTTTTCTGATTCAGTTATGTCTTTTTTTTTTCTGCCTTGTTAATTTAAACTCAGCCTTTGCATGCCACTGTGGAAATTATTCCTCCTTCTTAAAAAGCATCATCTTGAAATGTCTGCTTCACATTTCAACACATCCCCACATGCCTTACGTCACATGTAGCTGTCTCATCTTCCAAGCTCTAGGATCACTTTTTCCATTTTTATATAGTTTTCCAGTGACCCCTATTCTTTCCTATTCAGTTCTTGCTAGTAATCTTTCATTCTTTCCACTCCCTGCTCCAAATTTCTTCTCCTATACTCATGGGAAGGGCAGAAAATGGAGATGTAGCATCTCTCCAAGATAGTCTTCACAAAGTAAAAGAACAAATGCAACCTTCAGACTTCCTGCTTTCTTTCAAAAATGAGAATTGAACCAATTTTCTGAAATTCACTAAATTTTTTATGGACAGATGAGGGAACAGATAACATCAACTTGGAACTCTGACTTACGGAAGCTTTGGCAGAATTACATGCAGAAATGTTTGAAGACTGACCTGGTGCCACGCTGCCCCAAGACAACGAACCATGCACAGACCCTCTCTGCCCATGTTTTTCTTCTTGTCTGTGAGCCCCCCTCTTTCTTGGAAGCAAGACTGCCTTACTTTTAGCCCCCTGTGGTGATGTGCATGGCACAGAACCACTTAGGCACGCCAACAGGCTCCAGGCTCTGACCCCTCGTGGCTATTGTGAGAAAATTAACTCTGTCCTAGCCAAGAAACAAGCACTATTCACCCCTTAGTTTATGCCATGTGCATCATGCCCCAGTCCTACACCTGCCAACTGTACACACATACATATACAGATACGCATAAACACAGATATCATTTCCATAGCCTGTTGCTGTCCCTCCAAGATGTCTGTTGTGTTCATTTAGTCCATGCCTGTGAGTTCTAAGAGAAGCTCATGGTGTATCTGGTGTATCTGGAGCATCCATACTCAATTGCCCTTGGTAGTTATGGCATACAGTGGCAGTGTTATTCAGCAACCAGCATTATTTAATTTAACACGACAGACTCTTCTCCTCCAAAAAGCAAAGACACCATGTTTCCCCACTCCTCTGCATTACCCACCAAGTACATTCAGGTCCTTGAACAAAAACAATTCCATGGATGGGTTTGCCCTTTCTTGAGGCAGCATTAAAATCCAAACTGTCTTCCCTAATATACTTCTCATATGCACTGCTATCCCCTTCTATAGTACGTGAAAGTTTGGATTGGGCAGGGCCAGCTCAAACCATAGAGCCTCTAATACTAGAGCCTCTAGTGTTAATTAACCAGGTGGCCTTCGTTAAATATAGATCCCAATGTTTGAAGGTCTCACTACCTTGTTGCTTTCAATGTATTTTTTGGCAAGCCATTGCACTGTTCAATTTTTGCAGAGACTGGTGCATAAACTATGATAAATCCACTCAATCCCATGATCTCTGGGCTAGGTATCTATTTTTGAAATGAGTCCCATTGTCTGACTCAATCCTCTCAGGGGTACCATGCCTCCAGAGAACTTGTTTTTCCAGGCCCAGGATGGTGTTCTGGGCAGTAGCATGGGGCACTGGGTAGGTTTCCAACCATCCCGTGGTGGCTTCTACCATTGTGAGCACATAGCGCTTGCCTTGGCGGGTTTGGGGCAGGGTGATGTAGTCAATCTGCCAGGCCTCCCCATAGTTATACCTGGACAACCGCCCACCATACCACAGGGGCTTCACCCGCTTGGCCTGTTTGATGGCAGCACAYGTCTCACAGTCATGGATAACCTGAGAGATACTGTCCGTGATTAGATCCACCCTTAGATCACAAGCCCAACTGTGTGTCACATCTCTTCTCTGCTGATCAGAGGCATCAAGGGCCCACGGAGCTGGAAGTAATTCTTGCTGCCAGTCCAGATCCATCCAAGACACTTCAGTCTTGGCAATTCATCCACCTCTTCACAAGTCAGACTCTTGAGTGCATGTGCATCTACAGCACACACTTTTTCAGTAACTGATCTACCCAGGCAGAGATGTCTTGCCACAATCCAGAAGTCCAGATGTGTTTCCCTCTGTGCTGCCAATTGTCTTTTTTCCATCGTTCCAGCCATCCCCACAGAGCATTTGCTAACATCCACAAGTCAGTGCAGAGGCAGAGCACTGGCCACTTCACTCATTCAGCAATATCCAATGCCAGCTGGACAGTTTTAAGATCTGCAGCCTGACTTGATGTAACTTTTCCCTCAATGGCTTTGCAACTTGCTATATAGGACTCCATACAGCAGCTTTTCATTTTTGACATATCCCTAAGATATGGGACAAATTGTCAGTAAAGACAGAATATGGCTTCTCATTTTCAGGCAGCTGATTATATAGTAAGGCCTCCTCAGCATGTCATCATCCTCCTCTTCTGATGATAATCTGAAATTCTTGCTTTTGTACCAGTCCATGATGACTTTTGGATTTCCTATTTGATCTTGCTGAATGATGATGCCTCGGATCCTTTGTATCACTGACTTCAGAACCCCAGGGGTTATCCTTCAGTCTCTCCAGGTACATCTTGGGAGAGACTCCAGGAAGATCCATTCTCTCTGGCTGAAGTGTAGAGCACACTTTTTACATTCTGTTCCATCCTGACTGGCCAAAGGGCTACTGCAAGAACAATCTACTGTTTAATTTGTCCAAAAGCTAGTTGTGGGTCAGGATCCCACCTGAAATCATTCTTTTTCCATGTCACCTGATATAGAGAGGGTTTAAAATTTTAACTCTACTCTGGAATACAAATCCTCCAAAAAACCATAATGCCTAAGAAAGTTTGCATTTCCTTCTTGCTGGCTGCTGGGGACATAGGGACATAGCTGCTATTTTGCTGATTTCATCCATGGAAACTGACCATATCCATCTTGTCATTTTATTCTAAAAACGGAATTTCCTGGGCATCTCCCTTGATCTCACTTCACCAAAAACCAGAACACCACTAAAGCACAAGGACAAGCGAAACTAATTTAAGTTATTTGGAGCAATATATTTAATACAGGCAGCTCAGTGTGTGCAGGTTGCAAGCTGAGCTACCTGCATTTAGTGTGTTCCTCAGTGGAAGTGATCATGATCTTTACAATCTCCTCCTAATTCTGCCCACTCTCTGTTCCATGGTGTGTTGTATTTGCAAATGAGGATAATCCCCTGCACTCTGTTCAATACTTACAAGAGCTGCAAGATGATAATAGCTGCGATTCAGTATTGGGCAAAAGAAGCAGAAAAGAAAAGAGATTTCCAGACAGATGGTGCAAACCAYTGTTGTACTCTTGACCTAATATTTTTCTGAACAACAGTGAGCAAATTTTTTCCATTTAATGAGACTCCTTACCATCTTCCCATCAAATTTCTGATGTCTCAGCAAAGATACCACCGTTTCTCTTGCCTCAGAAGATGCACTAACAGTTTGGAAGTTAGCACAAAATTACTGGTCCCAGTCAAACTTTGCTGATAGGGTGTGTTTGAATACACATTTAACAGAGCAAATTCTGCACATTGGTTGGTATCTGCCTGGCTCTATTACCTGGCATCCCTCTCCAGAAAGCAGGATAAAGAGTGTCATCACATCCACTATCTCTTACCATGGCAATAAGTACTGAAATAGATCTTGTATATGGCACTGATTAAATGTGTTCAATAGGGTGACTGCAACTAATCAGCAAACCTTCAGACCAACTACTGTCTTAAGTAAGATGTAACCAAAACTAAGTATTCTATCACCATTTTCATAAGCTGTTAAAACCAAGCGGGGCAGTGTTTTTTATCTCTCCCATGACACATCCCTCCAAGGGATATTTTCTGCTCATGGGCCATGAAGTCTCACTGCACAACTCATAAAACTGCATCATCCCACTGTGAGATGTTCCACCCAGGGGGAGGAACCAAGCATTCCTACCTGGATATAATCTGAGGTTTGAAACACCAGCGCATCTACCACTGAATTCCCAGAGGAGAAGAGCTCGACAACCACCCCTGAAGAAGGACCAGATTTTACTACAGGACTGCCACTTCAACAGAACCACATCCACCATTTAATTGGACTGCCACCACCACCCTGACCAACAAGGTGTCAGGCTGTATTCTGACTCCGGTTTAAGCTAATGTTTTCTGCCTTTAGTTCAATTATCCTATCAAATTGTAGTTGTGACTTGGAATCTCCCAGTGGTTCACTATCAAACTGGTACAACTACCAACAAAATGTACAAGTTACACCTGTTCTTACTGCACATGCTCCATCATCCCAGTGAAGACCAGTTCTACAAATATGTCCACCCACAAAGTCTTCCTCTCTGCTGTTTCTAATCACTGACCAGACTGCTTGAAAAAACTGCACAGCTATAGCTTCTTCTATACCCATTTGGTAGCTCTTCATAAGAATGAATAAATCATTGTGAAAAAGGATTTGTGAAGTATTACTGAGGGGTTGTGGAAGTCTGGAAGGGGAGTGCCAAAAACAAGGGACAAGCTCACCACGTTTCCTGTGCTGGCTGCACCATCAACGCCCCCTGGAAACAGTCCCTGCCAGACATTTCTTGAGTCTAACTTTACTGTCTAGAAAAACTGAATGGAATTTGTTAACATATGAAAAGGTTCAGACACAACAATAGGAAATCTCTACCTTGAAATAATATTGAAATAAAACCAAAACAAAACCAAAACCCAGAATAAAACATACCCAACTCTGCCCTTTCCCAGCATCAAGTGACAAAAGTTACAAAATTAACAGAAGTTACAACCAGCCCTAAGAAATTGTCCAGATTTTTAAGATTTTTAAATTTAAGAATAAAGATCAAAGACAGATGGAAGGCACAACAAAACTGAGCTTATTTGTTCACTTCTGCAGAAGAAACTGAGATACTCACAGGAAACAAGGGGAATTTTTCATGCTGCTATTGGACTAGCATGCTATATAGGGGCAAAAGCTCTTATACATGCATGAAAGACAGGCAATAACTATACAGAATAAAAGATGTTTGTATAAATGTTACACAGTGCATATATTTACCAAAGCCACAACTGGAAATCAATTTATATCTAGAAACATTTTTCTATCAAATCCTTGTCCCTGTGGAGGAATTCCCTATGGACCTAGTAATTTCTTTGCAGTTGTCAATAGTTAATTCACTTTAACATTAGATGTCAATTCCTTGCAGATATTGTTTAGGAGATTAGAATTTTCTTTCACAGTCTGAGAAAAATTGTCCAACAGCATCAGTTTCTATCCAGGCTGCTTCTGCTCACAGAACTCCTGCTGCTGATGAAGCATAGAACTGTTTCAATACAAACATATCCAGAGCAATTATTCAAAAGGATCATTTTCCAACCTGACACAATAAATGAACACCACAGAAACTGGCTAAATAAAATATCATTAAGGCTTAGAATGGAGGGAAGGAGAGGGAAGGAGACCTGCAACAACAGTTTCAGTGTCATCAAAAAATGACTTATCAATAATGAATAAATTGGAAACTACAATGGACAGTTGAGTTGCTTGGCCCAAACCCCATAAGAACTGGTTGGTACTATGCCCCCTCTCCTGACCTTACTCCTTGGCTGTATGTAGCACAACAATATTTTATAGCAGATCTGCAGAAGCACTACCAGAGCTGCACAGGATGTCCTCTGCGACACAGATGGATCACAGTGAGGCCAGCTGAGACAGTCTCCTGCCTAGGCACTGAGAGAGAACAGGAGAACAGCCTCCAGCAAGAGCACTAGATAGCAAGGGCCATCACTATCTACTATATGATCTCCAGCATGCTACCTGACCTGCCTCAAAAATCTCAGGGGAGACCAGGGTAAAATGGCATGGACAGCCCAGCAGATTGGATCACAAAAATGGCAGTATGGTCTTGAAAACCACCCTCCTTTTATCCCATGCACATAATATGTTTTCTAGCTTTCTCAGGGTTTGTGGTTTTTTGGGGGCTTTTTTTTTCGTGTGTGTTTTGGTTTGGTTTTTTTTTTTTTGATGGTGTGTGTTTTTTGGTGTTTCGGGTTCTTTTTGTTTTTTTGGTGTTTTTTTTTTTTGTGTGGTTTTTTTTTTGGTGTGCGTAGGTGTGTTTTTGTAAGTTTTTTTTCTTTGTTTTTGGCCATCTGAGCACTCAGGACTCTGACAACCAGAAGAACAGGACAAAAAACCCTCCCAATTACAGATCAAACCCAACCACTGAACATGTCAAAACAGGTAATGCCCACAGCACTGCAACCCCTTCAGAATGACAGTGCCCTAAACCATTGTCTGGGAAGTGATGCAGTGTTACAAAGATATAACAAAGAGTCAGGGATTTTATTACTGCTRTGGTTCCATGTAAGTAACACATCTRCTTTTGTGTTGGTATGATGCCTGCTTTGATTGCAGTTTGTCAGCCAAAGCATACAGCGTAATATTAAACATTCAGCTTAATATTAAGTGCAACCATCTCTTTAGTCATGAACAGCATTAAAAGCAGGACAGCAGCATGTTTAGCTGTGTATTAGGTTGCAGACTGCTTAACTGAAAGAGCTGGCCAGAGCACTCAGCTTTTATTTAAGCAAATCAAAATAACAGATAACACCTTGGAAAATTTAAGTTCAAGATACCCAGGTACATGAAAAGCATCCAACAAAAAACCCCAAACCAAAACAAACATGATAGCTTACTTAAAGGTCAAACTAAAATGCAGAGTCTCAAAATGTATTACTAACCAGAAAAAAAACCYCAACAAAACCCCRARAAAYTCATGTCTCCTATCTTCCCTTCTGCCTTCCACCAAATCACACCTGTACACCTCAAGGACTTTTAGAATTTTGAAAAGCTGCAGTAGGGAAGTTTGCAACTTCATAGGGATAGAAAAGACTTCCAATTTGCATTATCTCAGTCTTTACTTTCAAAATACAGCTGTTAGCCGTTCTTAGTTAAGGAAAAAAGATGAAGATTTCAGTAGTGATCTGAGGCTAGGAATTGATTTCTATAGAAGTTTTAAAAACTTCCCTTATTCAGTAGGACTCTTTCACAACACAAGGTTCTACAGAGGATCTCAAAACTAAGTCATTTGCATTCACAGCGCAGTCTGTGCTTCAAACAAACAAACAAACAAAAAGTTACGTCAGTCAAACCTTTCTGAATAGAAGCTCTGTGGCTAATCTGGAGAAGAGCATTGTTCTGGCCTCAGTAATACGAGTACTACAAGACTGCTTCTAAGTCTTCCCATGACAGAACAGAGCCTGCAAAGCAAAGATGCCCCAGGTGGAGCCTCCTTAACCAAGCCAAATAGTTTCCTTAACTCTGCAGAGGAAGTGTTGTGTGAAACTGTCCTCTTTCCCCACTGTAAGATTAGGGAGATAATCTGCCACCTGAAAAATTTATCATACACTGAATTAATCTACAACAATAAAATAGTGTAAACATGCAGTTGCACTCCCTCAGAAATCATCAGCTGTCACAAAGAACATGCTTCAGCAAAGACACCCTCACATGTCACCAAGGCAAGGTTGGAGACCCTGCCCAAAAACTCCCAAATAAAAGCAGAAGARCAATCTGAATGCATAAAAGGACAAAAGACCTCTCTTCCCAGATTTTCAATGATAATAACTAAACAAACCAGTAAAGAGTATAATATCCTCAAGCCTTTATCTTGCAGGGAAATCTTTTCCATATGCTACTCTAATTTGCCTTCTGAGGATGACAAAAGCAGACTGACCACAGTCATGCACTGGGTTCCAGCGAAGGGCAGACAGTTCAAAAGTCTGTAATTAAACTACACATGTTTATCTTTCTCCTTTACCTGCTCTGATGCTCAGCCCCAGAAAGGACCTCCAGATGATTTTAAGTGACTAGATTATTCCCAAAATTACAAGCTGTTCTCTCTTTCAGGAATTGTTTTTGTCTTGGAGTTATGTATTTTGTTATTTTGGGGTTTTTGGAGGGAGAAGAAAATAAAATTTTCTTCTCCCTCCAAAAATACATAAAAGAACATTTTATTAAGTGATAGAAAGCATATTTTGAAAGGATAAACCCATAGGATTTGGCATTGTAACACATGAAATCATGAACATGTTCACCCTAAGTCATGTCAGTTATGATATAAACTGGACTCACATCAGCAACAGGCCAATCCACGAGGGATGCAGCAGCAYACCAGGTATGCTGCATACTGATGAAAAGAAATTTACCAAAAAATCACACTCAGCTTGTTTTTTGCTAAAATTGTCATGACTGTGCTCTCCAAAACTGAATCATACTCCTTTTCCTTGCTAAACAGAGGATACCTTTTTCTCTGCTACAGATTGAGGCMCTTAATCTCATTTGCAGTCAGACAAAACTTCTACTTATTTCATGTAGTTGTCCTTTTCCAGAATCCTTTCCATACTTCCCTGACCTAGGTCACTTTGCACCATCCTGTGCAATTCTCTCACTCGCTATAAACCTCCTTTCCTGATTATTTCCATATTGTATCTATTCCACACCCATCTCTTGGGGAGCATTTTGTTACTGTTTTTTAAACCCAGAACAATACCTCATTTTCTCTTGAAGCCTCCTACTTCTCTGAATAGCTGAGCTTTGTCTGAAAACTCAAAAAAATTCTGCATGGCTTCCTCAGTTTCCTCATTTGCCCTTTAAAGCCAAAACATCAGTTTGTCTTCACATAACTATCCAGCACCTCTARAATTATTTCAGTCATTATCTAGCTTTTCCTAATGACTTCCATAAGTGCTTGCTTGTTAGGAATTGCTTAGAGATGATCGTTGCTTTGCCACTCATTAAGGCTGGAGAACCTCTTCCCACTCTCTGGGGGAARAGAGTGAGTATCTGCCTTAATGCAAGGGATGTTGGCTGGTAGATGCATGTCTCTTGGGATGTCTAGGGGCCTCTTCAACACAGGTCAGTGTAAAACAATCACACCAAGCATACAGACACACAAAAATTRCTTTAAAACATCTCTGCTTGCTGCAGCACCATCTTCAAGAAACAACTGCAGCAGCAGCTCTACAAGTTTGTTTTTTTTTTTTAATTAGTACGTACTGAAACAAGTAAGATAACCCACAAAAAGTGGATTTTYAATTTTTGCATTTCAAGTAAAACCAACCTGATCTAGGAAGACTCCAGAGTAATAATTAATGCAATCATCTAATTTCAACATTATCKCACTGCTTTAAACTTCCAGAATCACAAGAGAAAAAAGAGGAAAAATACAGCTAGACATCAGTTCCAGGAGAATAATGGCAATCTGCTCAGGCTTAYGTAAACAAGTCACTACAATTTGGCTGGTCACTCATAGCACAACCACAATGAAGCTGCTATCATATGACTGTATTTTCAAAATATACACTTTAATCATACTGACATCTATAGTACCAAATACTTCCAAAAGAAGTAATTTCAAAACAGTTTCTGAAAGTCTTTTAAATTTGTTTATTGCTACTGACAGACATGAAATTTGAAGTAGTTAACTAAGAGGCAGAAAAGTTCAAAGTAACCATGAACAGGTCATCATACAAGTTACACTATTAACTGTTGCCAGCATAGTGTGCACATATGTGTATAACAGAAGCAACTATGGTGCACACTTTGTTATTAATAAAAAAAATAAAAGAAAAGAGAGAAAGAAGGAGAAAGTGACAGAGCAAGGAGCTACTCATTAAAATTATTCTGAACATTGGAATTGCAAGGGTAGTGGACAGAATTTAGCTCCAAACACATTCTCAATATTATTTTGCTTATTAATCAATATCATTAAAGAAGGTAACAGTGAGCAAAGACTTTTGTATCAACTTTATTWTTGTATCAACTTTATTAATGACACAGCCACAYGGACACAGYGCACCCTCAGCAAATTTGCAGATGACACCAAGTTCACTGCTCCTGCTGACACAGTTAAAGGAGGGATATCATCCAGAGGGACCTGGRCAAGTTAGAGAAGTGAGCCCACGGGAATCTCATGAGGTTTAACAAGATCAAGAACACGGTGCTGCATCTGGGTCAGGGCACTCCCAGGATCAGCAYAGGCTGGGGGATGAACAGATTGAAAGCAGCCCTGCTGGAAGACCTGAGGGCTCTGGTGGRTGAGAGGCTGGACATGRCCCAG
This sequence comes from Alauda arvensis, assembly GCA_902810485.1. Taxonomy (NCBI): domain Eukaryota; kingdom Metazoa; phylum Chordata; class Aves; order Passeriformes; family Alaudidae; genus Alauda; species Alauda arvensis. Next base: position 56,163 of record CADDXX010000198.1, on the reverse strand, counting down.
CCATGGGCACTCCCAGCCCAGAMAGCCAAATGTGTCCTGGGCAGCATCCAAAGCRGTGTGGGCAGCAGGGGAGGGAGGGGATTCTGCTCYACCTGGAACTGTGCATYCAGCTCTGGGGTCCTGGCACAAGAAGGACATGGACCTATTAAACTGAGTCCAGAGGAGGCYTCCAAGATGTTTAGAGGGATGGAGCACCTCTCCTAGGAGAAAAGRCTGAGGGAAGTGGGATTGTTCAGCCTGGAAAAGAGGAGGCTGCAGGGTGACCTTATTGCAGCCTACCAGTACCTRAAGGAACCCTACAAGAAAGAAAGRGAGGGACTTTTTACAAGAGCATGTAGAGACAGGAGGAGAGRGAATGGATTCAAAGAGAGTAGATTTAGATTATATATTAAGAAGAAATCCTTTACTGTGAGGGTRGTAAGACACTGGCACAGGTTGCCYGGGGAATGTGTGGATGCCCCATCCCTGGAAGTATTAAAGKTAARGTTTGGGTGGGGCTTTGAGCAACCTGGTCTAGGGAAAGCACCACTGTCCATGGCAGGGGATCTGGAACTAGGTGATCTTTAAGGTCCCTTCCAAGCCATTTTTTGATTATGGTTCTAGCAAGGTATACATCACTATATCAGAAAAACAGGAAACAGGATGCTTTTCTCCAACTATCACTCCTCTGTAGAAAAAGCAACAAGACTAAATCTTCTCAACAACTTAGAAAAAAAATTAATAYTTGTTTCTGAGAAGAAATAAAAAAGTGATACAATTCAACACTTCCATGGATCAGCAACAGACACTCCATTTGTAAACTTCACCTTTTCTTTTAAACTCAGAAAAGCAGTAATAGGCTGGCACTCTTCTGAAACAAATTTGTATTTAAACATTAAGGCAATATCCTTTTGCTAGATAAAAAAACCATCTGGATGATAACAAAATGTCACAATTCTCCAAGCAGCTTTGAGGGGGCCAGCCTTAAAACTAATACTTCCTTTTTACCCCACATCCACAAAACAGATGTTCAATCTTCAGGCAGAATAAACCACCACAAAACACAATCTGGGAATGCTGAAGCCAAAGAAGTTCACAATTAAGCAGGCCAAACCCCAAATCCCAAATTACAAAGGCACCACCTCAGCACAGATCTACATGTACCACGACCAATGACACACAAACAGGAGTTTAATTTAGTTTATCTGAAATAGAAATTTGCCAACTATTCCCCCCACTCCTGAAAATACATTAAAGACTGCAAGGCAATAGCTTAATGTGGTTCAGGCCACCACGAATGCAGACACAGGAACTATTTATCAACCCCTCAAACCAGAAATAACAGTCATGCTCCTTCAGAAATATTTATGCAACATCTGCATTGGTTCAACTGACTGTTCTCCAGACACTTTCTGCAGTGCTGTATTTTGCAAAGTTGCCCTGAATGAAGTTTCAAAGAACTTAGAATTAACAATAAGAAAGAATTATCTTAATGACAGGATTTAAATTCCCTATTCTCMTGTCACTGCTCTTTCCCAAGGCCACAAACAAACTTATCTGATGGACAGCAGTGACCCAGAAATAAGATCTTACCTTTGATCTCATCAAAATGGAGGGGGAGCAAACCCAGTAGCTCAAGACAACAAAAATCCTGATGTTGACAAATGAAAGAGAATTACTTCTTATCCATTATGCAAGTATTTGGTGTGCTCAGACCAATACACCCAGAATTTGTGAATCCCTGCTGTAAAATTGGGGCTGGTTACTAGTTTCTTGGCAGAGGTCAACAGGGCTTCCTAGTCCTCACAGTCTGCACCATGCTCCCTGCTGTCTACAGTRTGCCAACTCAACTGGTTGGACTCTTTGTGGAACAGTTTTAATGGATGATCAGGAAGTAACACACTCCCCAAAATACCCTGGGAACAGCAGCAGCAGCAGTCAGGGATGCTTAGTAGAGAACTGCATCAGAGTACTGGGTTTTGGCCTTGGGTAGCTTATGCTGATCATTCTATGAATTCAAGATTAATAAATGCAGAGCACTACTGAAATATGCCCTGAAAGGAGAGCTATGAAGAAAACACCAAGACTTCATCACCTTTCCCTCTGACTCTTCCCCTTTCAATTATCAAGTGAAGTTTAAAGCCACTTAGGCTGCTGCTTATCTGMACAAGCAGGTAAATATAGAGGATTAGCTCACAGCTTGAATAATTCACTWTAAGAATTGACTTGGATTAACTCTGAGTTGTGTTTAGCAGACAGGCTCTTGGTGCATACAAGAGGTCACATGAATTAAGTAGGCTGTTGTAAATTCACACCATACTTCAGTGATTATTCAGCTTCTMTGACTAGGTCCTCAATATATACAACTCCCAGCGGAAACAACAAATATTTCAATCACGATATTTGGGACAATATTTGCCACAAATTCAAGTGAAAACAGAAAGCCAGAATGCAGAATGAAGTTGATGTGAAAACAGAACAAAACCAAAAAAACCCTATCTTCCAACTTATGATGACAGAAGGGTTAGTGTCCAAGAACTATCCAGTCTCCTCACCAGTTTTTGATAAACTCTTTTTGCACCTCTTTTAAAGAGTAAGAAAGGCAAAAAACCAACCTTGTTGGACAAAAGTACAACTGAATATCAATGGATTATTCTTAAAGAAAAAAGAAAATGAAAACTGACTAGTAGTTTGCCTCCAGCTCTTCCGTTTGAACTTGGTGCACATTAGCATGGGTACAAACTTTCAACACATACACACTTCAAAGTCTCCTTCAGACAGTTTTGTAACAAAAGCATAAGCCATAAAGCATTACTTGGGAACCACTAAGACTTTTTTTGTGACCACACAAATAAACAAAAAAGTTCAAGGGATCCAGGCCACAAAAGGAGAAYGTACTGAAATCCACCCACAAACCAGATTTTTTTAGGCATGCCACAATTGCACACACCAGCTGTGTCCATGGCACCAAAGCTTGAGGCCCATGAACAGCTACACTCATCCCTGACACAACCCAYTCCACCATGCTGCTACTGAGCAGCCTCTCTTAGGTCAGCCAACCTTACACTCCTTGTCTACTCCGCTCTCAGGAGATCCTACCTGGAGCACTGCATCCAGCTCTGGATGGCTGAACAGAAGAAAGAGTGAGTGCAGAGAGGGCRACAGAAATGATCAGAGCRCTGAAGMATCTCTCTTATGAAGACAGGCTGAGACAGTGGGGTTGCTCAGCCTGGAGAAGTGGAGGTTCTGGGAAGCTGCTTATAGCAGTATCTAYAGTATCTACCAGTATCTACAAAGGGCTTATAAAAAAWSCTGGAAAGGGACAAGAGTATGKAGTGACAGGACAGGGGAAAACTGACCCACAAAGAGGGTATATATTGATTACTCTTAGGAGTAAATAATTGACTGTGAGAATAATGAGACACTGGAACAGGCTGCCCAGAGAAGCTGTGGATACCTCAATCCCTGGAACTGTTCAAGGTTATGCTGCACAGTGCTTTGAGCAACCTGGTCTAGTGGAAAGTGTTGTGGCAGGGGCTTGGGATCTAGCAGGTCCTTAAGGCCCCTTCCAACCCGAATCATTCTATACAAAAATGCACTGTGGCATGCTGGCAGAACTCACAGTGTTTTGGAGAAACCCAATGCCTACTACATGGTCAGCTGCTGCCTTCARTCTTGTGGCAGCCTTCTTCCAAGAACACTCCATTTAACCCAACGAGCAATGCTGCCAGGTGAGAAGGAAGAGTAAAGCAACACAACTTACCAAATCCTCCAAGTTTCCCACTACAGCAATACTGGCACCCCCCTCTAGTGGAGACACAGCTTACTCAAGCAGAAGATGACACTTGCAGGGTCTTGGGAGGAAAGCTAATCAAACCAGAAGAACAGTCAGAGGGACAGAAGGACTTCTGGCACATTTGCAGGAGGCAGATGCATGGCAAGTGCACATTTGGGTTTCTTACCAACCAAGAAATGTCACCTCATCTTAGGAGGTCCAAGAAAAGCCAGTATTTTCCCCCTCTCCTTTCTCACATRAAGCACGAAGGAGCAGGGTGTGGCTTTTTTGCCAAAGCTCTTCCTGCACTTCTGTGCCACTCTTCTGAGAGAAAAAGTAACTGTTTTCACACAAAAATTATACCAAAGATCCCCTCACAGTATTCACAGCATATGAGGAACAATTCAGAAAGAAGAACTAAAAAAGCTGTAAACAAATCTCTCAAACAGAAATTTGTCATAAAAATCTGGGCAACTGATTGCAAGAAACTTTGTGGAAGACATGTTGGGGATGGAAATATGCAGAATCATGGCATAAGTGTTTGCTCAGGCATATTATTTTTAAGGCATTTACATTTTCTACAATCATGTAATTCCCCCCTGTCATCAGATTGTCATCAGCTCACACATCTTCCCCTGAATTTTTTCCTCTAGGTCGAACCTCCTAGGATGCTTTTGCATGGTAAACTTAAGCAATCCAAGGCAGGAAACAGAAACACACTGTATTTCTTGGGAGAGCAGGCACTAACCTATGGTATTCCTATCAACTGTTTGCAAAATTGAATAATTCTAGAGAYCTATCTTTAGTCTATTCACTAAATWCCAGGATTGTTGTGATTATAGTAATACCCTGAAATTTCAGTCAGTTTCCAGTCCCACTAGCATGGGCTTTTGAAATAGGATGTTGTAACTACTATAAACAAGAAGCAAAAAGACATGGGGAGCAACTACTAATCCAGAAGTCTTCTTTTGTTTGCAAGGCTTCTGTACAGGAAAGTACACTACTCTGAGGTAAAGTTTTCTGGGGTGAAGTAGTTCCATCAAAAGCTTTAGGAGGAGCAAAACAGTCCTGATACGTTGCTAGCCACCTTGGGACAGCTCTCAAAGCCCTGTACAGAAACCACGCCCAGGGCAGCTCAAAGACACCTGGCTCATTTCCACAGAATTGCTCTCCATGGAGATTCTGGGAGGGACAGCAAGAAAAAAGGAAAGACAGAACGACCAATAATTTGATAGATATTTATAATGGTATCTTTCAAGTACAAGCTACATTCAACATGATACCACTTGAATGCTGGTCTCATATCCTATCATATCATAGCATATCATGTCCACATATCCATTTCCCTGAAGTTGTTTGTCCCAATGCAGTATCTCAGGAAAACAAGTGGTGGATTCCATTTCCTTGACAAGAAGAATGAAGGGGCAATGATGCACWGGACTTGTATCTGCGGGAATGTAGCAACAAACAGGGAGACACCTGGATAGAAATGGCTGAAAACCCCRATGAATTCTTCACTGAAAGCCCAGGCTTTGGTCCTCAACCAAATCTAATGCTTATGTGGATGGTTAACATATGCTCAAACACCACTCCTAGTACATCCCAGTGTTACTGTGGATATAGGACAACAGGCTCTTACTAGTTAGCTGGTTCAAGACAGAAATGCCTGGAGACATTCTCACATAGATATAGGGAACATTCAAATTATTCTCCTGTACTGATAATTTGCCAATACAACACTCTAGCAGGCCATGTACACATTTGCAAAGACACCTTCCAAGTGCAATAGTCAGTGACATGCAACTCCGTATTAATACAGACTTTACTGTGCTTTACTCTCCTTTGGGACTGACAAGATTATCACTATCAGTCTGAATCTGATATTCTATCTAATCCTCTCTATCTAACATTGCCCTACCAATTTCCCAAATGCTTTTTTACTTCAATAATTAGTTTTATATATTCAAAGTTAGCATGCAGCTACAGAAATGTGCTACCAAGTTTACTCSTATAAGCACATCCTTCGGCAAGGTAGCCAAATTTCCCCTTCACATCATACATTACTGCTTCACTACCACATGAAGCCCTTTCCACTGCAATTCGTAAGAGGACTTGTGTATCTTGTAAAACTACTGATCCAGTCTCTACAGACTGAAAACACACCWGTCACATTAGGCATTAATACAACAACWCAGTTATGCACAAAAGTGCACAATKTACTTWTGTTAGCTGGAGCATGAATGAAAGAGCTCAGGAGTGTCTGGGATAGAACATCAAGCACACATATACRCTGCCAGCCTACTGGCAGTAGCAAAAAATTGCTACTTCATATTTGGTTACAAGTAACTGCGAAAATGCTTAGTGAGGCGACCATGAAGCCTTGAAAGCTCTGGCACCTARGAAGTGACACCGCTGTTGCAGTAGGAGATTGTAAAAAACACAGTAACCACAAGAAAACAGATCTCACCRAGAGAGCCAGTGAACACCTAATGCAGACACACAAACCAAAAAAACACCGACCACAATAATGACCACAACAGTCCCTCCCAGTGCAAGGCAACACCTGGGTGACCTCTTCTGGCACTGCCACTGGCTTGAGGTACCAACCTGCAGCCCTGCACCAAGGTCTCCTGCCACCAGCTGTCCAACTAGCTGCAGCTGGTGCCACTCTGGCAATTTGCTTCTTCTGGATCCCAAGCAACAGGAGGGTAGAGGTGCTCACCASCTACTGGGCTTCTGTGCTGTGAGCAGAAGGGACAGTGGCTATTGCACTGGTGGCATCCCCAGAGCTTTCCACCCCTCCTTCAGCTCTTCCACCTCATGTGATGCCAGCAAAGCTGATTCAGAACTGAGCAGCAAAGAAACTTAAGCTTTCTTCTGTACTAACACTCTGGCTGTGGACACCCACATCCTGGTTCAGGGAGGCACGCTGCCCTTCACACAYTGCAGCTATGCAAGGCCACTCCAGTCCCCTTGCTCTGTCACCAGCAGCWGCTCAAGGCTTCAGGACATTGTCCAGCAGGTCTGACAAGCACAACAGGTCAGAAACAGACTGTACTATGAAAGATTAAATATTTAGTGAAATCCAGCAGCTACAGACCCTTTATCAATAGCAGGCAGACAAAACAACACTTGCCACACTTGAAAGCTATGTAGATATGAAAGCTTGGGATTTTATCAGTCTTTCTCCTTTCCTAAAAACACCAACCKGAAGTATAAGCACCTTAAAAACAGGTGTGACCTGTACAGCATCTCTCTTGACTGCTTGGATTCCAGTAAATCTTTGCTAGAGTTCAYGTTCAGCTTACTGCAAATAAATAATCACCCACTTACTCCAAGTAGATACAAATTTCTCTATCCTGTAAACATTCAATACTCATCCAACATTTATTGCTATAGCTAACTTCTTCTTAATAAAAAATGGATACCACTAKAGCTATATTTTTCCACCCAGAGTGAAAACAATCATCCTCAAATGGCAAAAAAAACCTCCTGCTCCCATAAATAATGTACCAGCACTATTTCGTTTCTGCCATATACACCCTAAAAAGATGGGCAGGAGGGAGGGAAAGGGGCTTGTGATGAAAAACAGTACACATTTCCCTCGCCAGATTTTTACCACTCTTACAATCTCCAGCATTCTGTACAGAAAGATCTTGCCTTTGATGTCAATCCAATGCTTTCAGGCCTGCTCCTGCAAGCACTGCAATATGCAATACATTTTCTAGCTGGCAAAGAAATTGATGTACTGTATAAAGTGCCTGTGAAATCCATCCTACTCCAAAGGTCACTATGGCATGTAAAAAAAAGCCAGAATGGTCTGTAATTTGGCAACATGAGGCCTACACTGAACTGAGGATTATCATATTTKACTATCGAACTCACAGACTTTTTTCAGCAGTTTCAAACATCCACTTCAGGAGGTGTTTGCCTTTTACTCACATTCAGAAGCAAAACCAGAAAGATAATACTGGGCTCTCATTTATCACCTTTCTATTTTTGAAAAGAAAATGAGAGGACCTCCAAATTTTATCAAGAGTAAATCACATGGAAGCAAAAAAAAAAAAAAAAAAAAAAACAAAAACAAACAAAAAAAAAAAAAAAAAAAAAAAAAAAAAAAAAAAAGGAGCTCCAATGCCTCTCAAATAAAGAAATATCAAATAAACATAATTCAGTAGGCACAAAAGTCTACATAAGGTTCTCAACAATACAGTGTCTGTAYGCCCAAATCTTTTTTCCATCTAAAAGAGATCCAACCTCCTCACTTATGCCACTGAACCAAAYTSCCCACCATCACTTCAGCAGGAGACCACACTGCAATGTGTGAGTGGGGAACAGCAAGGCACAACACTTAGCTCCTGTTTCCCCAGCAGAACCACCAGCCAGGCCATTATCCATCACGAAGTCCATCAGCACAAATCCTCAAGGCACTTGGAAACCAAAACACTCTGCACACACCCCAGGCCAGAGCCCTGTCCAGGCTATTTATSCTGGGAGTGGCTTGAGGAGGAGGGCTGCGGTTCCCCTCTCCGGCTGCGTGCTGCTGGCAGGGGCAGGCATGCCTTACCCAGACTCCTTGAACCACAGCAGCCCCACAAGTCTGTGTCTGTTTTTGCCTGCCAGATGCAAAGGCGGAAGATTCACTTTCTTCTTAAGAAGAAATACTTCTTTACTTCTGGGGTAAATGCACCAGTGCTCTCCTCTTTATGTGCACTAACCTAACTGCCTACAGTTTCTGGGTCAAGAAGGAKCCAGATCCAGTAAGAAATAGGCACAGGATTGAAAAAAACATGGTCAACAAACTATTCCAGTCTGAACCTATCAGGAAATTCTGGATGCTTTGCASTAATCCAAGCAAAGCTATTGCTCCTCTGCAGAGAAATACAATGCCTTWACCATCTCAGAGTTCTTTGTCAAGAGCTTGTAAGAGAAATGCCATGGTCATGAAGCTGCCATGTGAGATGGGGACATACATATACTATCTAAACCAGCACTTTCCTGCACAAATAGAAACAGTACATTCAATAGTTAGAGACACAGTCRTTAAAAAATGAAAACTGATTCTAGAGTGTAACTTTCAGCCAAACTGTTCCTAAGATTTTGCAAGCCAGRTGCGCAGTTACTCAGCTTGGGAGTATGGAAAGAGTGTCAGGCAGTCAAGAAACACCAGTGGAGGAGAGAAGGAGAGGTCTGGGTACACARAGACAGACACTTCTCAGAATTCTCATCTACTATCAACAAAAACCAAACCAAGGCACCAGACATTCAGACATACACTGTCATATATACCAGTACATCAATAAAAGTGCAAGAATGCACAAGCAATGCTTCTACATGTTTTAAAGAAACTAAACTTGAAATATAAATGAAGAAAACCAAAATTCGAGTTCCCTGACATGTAAGTAGAACAGCAGCTCTCATTTCCTTGACAAAACTCCCTTCTGTCCTGGGAATAATTTTGCATTTTTGTMAAAGCAACACATCAGCTTCACAATTGATCCAAAGTCATTCAGTGCCAATACAGATTTTGTCATTGACATCTATGGGCAATGGATGAAGCCTTAAGCTTTTGCTTTAGCTATGAACAAAAACACATGGGGGAAAACATGAAGAGTGTAGGAAGTTCAGCCCTAATGCAGCACTGCTGAGGGGTGCCACATCTATACAGTATCACCTTGTGACACCTGGAAAAGTCAAAAACACATCAAATGCTACATAACCACTGCCAGTTGAAGCCATTACTTCCTCAAGTCCYTCACGATCAAGCATTTCTACAGACCAGCATTCTCCCTTCAAATTATCCAAACTCCTAAGGCAACAAATGAGGACCAGACCTAAACTGAAAGCAATCTTAAGGAAAAGGACATGGGAAGATGGAAAAAGAAAAGACATACTTTACTTTCTCAAAAGCTGATTTTGTTTTCACCCTACTAAACTGATAGRAAAAATAATACAGCCCACTGTGAAAGATGAATCAGAGAAATGCACACATATAAAGAACATATAAAGAAGTAACCCACTAACTATTTGAGCTGGAAGGCTCAAATACTGATTGCTCCATCCTTCTTTCAGTAAAACAGTTGTATGCATCTTTCCCCTGGCATTATGTGTAGCAGCCGCTCTTCAAATATCCCATTGATGCATTTAAGCTGATTTTAGGTGTCCCTTAAATTACATGTACTTTTTTTCTGAAAGGGAGGAAATCGCGCTTATGTAGCAAATTCTAATATTGTGAGAGATACAGTAGTGAAAAGGACAACTGCCACACAGTGCCTGTTCCCACTCTCAGATTCTTTCACGGATCCTTGAGCATCACCAAGACCTTAAGTGACGGCCTGCGAAGAGTTCCCCGCTCAGCCCTGATAGCAAAAGAGCTGCACTCAATTTTCCTCTGCATACATTTGATTAAAAAAGCCAGATACAGAGCAACAGTGCTCAGTAAGTGCTGGCAGGTCACCACCTAGAGGTGCTCAAAGCCAGCTCTTCTGACATCTGGAAAAGGCAGCTCACCTCTSAGAGTGCTCAAACTGCTGGGTACTCAAAGGGAAAATGGTGGTGGTCTCCCAAAGGAATACTGCTCAGAATTACTTGCCTTTTGATTTAAACCTCTGAGACAAAGCAAGCTTAATATGGAGAGGCCACTGAGAAACAGCTAACTATCCATTAGGTGTTATTAAGGGCTCATCACAGTGATAYCAAAGTGAATCCCATGTAAGTACAAAGGAAAGCAAAACACTTACTTCAACAGCCTCTCCTGGATTCCCCAAAAGTTTAACTGTGTGACACTGTAAGACCACGTTAAAGACAGATTTTTATTTTTTCCCATTTTTACGCAGAGAAGAAATTAGATTTTAGTCACAATCTTCCAGAGCTACTGATGRAAACCACATGACCACAAAGTATTTTTGCTCTCAGTGATAAGAYAGTCTGTTACTCACACGTGGAGCTCACATATTAAAGCTGGGTATGCAGTGCAGCATTACTTTAATTTTGYATTTTCCATGTGTTTCGTCTCAAAAGTCGTTTAACCTTTCGACCCTCAATATTTGTTTTGAAGAGTGGAGGAAGAGAAAGCAGACACCAGCCAATGTTTTCCTCTCTTCAACCAGCACTGCTACTGCTAAGTTCTCAGAACAGGGTTTATAGCAGCCAATGGTCTAACTACTGCAAGCTGTAATAGGGAGTGATAAAGACAACACCACACTGGTCATGTAGCAGAGCTTCTCAGTATTCCTAAGTAACGTTTCCTTGGCTATTTGCCGCACAAAAAGAAAAACAACCACTGTTCATGTACAACTGCACAGGATGAGACAGTGTCAATCTATTSTGGAGCAAAACAGCACAAAATTTTGTGTGGTTAATATTTAACAAAAACAACAGTAAAACACAGGCCTATCAAGTTGCTTTGTAAGTCCAAGCACACATCAGTTAAGGAAAAACATGCGGCACGCCTATAGCCAGTAATAGCAAGCTGCAGGGCAGAGCTTCACTTACGCCTGTGCACACAGAGTATTGCTTAAGTCCACTGCTGAAATTACCAGAAATATTATTTTAGTACTGCAGTATGGCCCATCCTCACACAAGAGTAACACACAGCCCTGRCCGCCAAATTGAAACATGACTCCCTGACCTGAGAGTGATTCATTTTTGACCAAATGGTACAACACACCAAACCTGACCTAGCACACAAAAACCTTCCTTTGAAAAGATAAGAGTTGCAGCAGTTCTTAGCAGTAAAAAGACTGCAGCTACCCCAATTTCCCCACACTTTGAGAACACAAGTTGCCTACACAGTCTCTCCCAAGTTGTTTTGCCTTGAAACTTCAAAAAAACCCCAACCAAACAAAAAAAAAAGAAAACCCCCAACCAAACAAGCAAACAGCAACAATTAAAAAACCTACACAGAAAACCAACCTAAGCCTGGAGTGAATAAGGATGGGGAAAAAAWARAAGAAGAAGAAAAGGGAGATTTAGGCAGTTTCTAACATTCACAGAGAACTGAAATCATGAAGGTGTGAGCTTGTTTCACAGAGATATCCCCAAGAAAATGAAATTCAGACATTCCAACATTTTTGCGATAATGAAAACTTTCTACATATTTCCATACGAAGCAGTTTTTTGGGATGGTTCCCACTGCGGAGCTATTTAAAAAGAACATAGGAAAAGAAGTGAGAGGAAGAAACTTGGTCCCTCTGGTTCCACCTCTGTCTTCTCACTTCAGTCTGCTAACGGCTTTTGTCCTCCAGCTTCCCTCCTGTTCCCCCCCGCTCCCGGTCTTTCTCTARTAAATCACACCCTTATGCTTGTCATTCATCTTCTCCCTGTCCTTTACCTTTGTAATCAGCATGGATACACCGACACTGCTCCCACTGGACTTGAGCAGGCTCTTCGTCTGAAGGACGGAGGAAGTCAGTAGACAGAGGTGGCAACCATTTTTTTGTGTAGGACTTTTTCCACTGCCTTAATTTGGTACAAATAAATCCAAAGAGATTTCGGGGGGGGGAAGGGGTGAGGAAACGAAAAAAAAAACCCAAAAAAAGAAAAGAAAAAAAGAAAAATATGAGGGCAGAGCCTAAGTAAGTCCTATTAATGTTCCTTAATCAAACAAGTGCCCATCACTTATTCCAGGCTAGCCCCGGAGACGTTAGTCCAGCAGGAATAGCAGCCTGACCCGACGCGTCGAACCCACTCGAGCCCATTCSGTTCCGAAGGAGCCCTTGGCTGGAGAGGGCGCCGGGACGGCGCGCCGCCCCGCACTCCACTGCGCGCCGCGGGACTCGGACCAGGTTCGGAAACACGAGAGAAAAAACCAAAGAGAGGGGGAGAAGGGCGCCGTGCGCACGGAGCCCTCGGGCAATGGGAAGCGGGCACCTTTCCGCGGGCGAGAGCGGCGGGACCCCCGGCCCCGCTCCGCCCCCGGGCCCGCCGCGCTGCGCTTACCTGCGGGGGCTGCGCGGGCGCGGCTGGAGGAGCGCGGCGCCGCCGCCGCCGGCGCGCACAGAGGGAGGGAGGGAGGGAGAGAGGGAGGGAGGAGGGGAGAGAAGGAAGGGAGGGAGGAATGAGGGCCGGGACGGGGAGGGAGAGAGCAGAGCGGAGTGAAGCAGAGCGGGACGGGACGGGACGGGGAGGGGGAGGAAGGGGGAGGAAAGGGGAGGGAAAGGGAGGGAACGGGACGGGACGGGCTGGGCTGGGCTCCCTCCTCCCCCGCTCCGCCTGCCGCCTCTGCCGGGCGGGACCCAGGTGTGCCCGCCCCGCCCCGCGGAGCCCACGCGTGCCCAGCCTGGGGCCGCTCACGCTCCTCATCGCGCCGCGGAGGCTGCCTTGGGAAAGGGCGGCTGAGGTTCGGGCTGCGTGGTCGTGGTGTGCAGGTGTTCCTGGGGCACCCACAGTTCTCATCCTGTTAAACTTTGGAATCTCTTGCCGATGTCATAGGAATAGTCAATTTGAGTGCCCCCGTCATAGGAATAGTCAATTTGCAGGTTCACCGAGCACCTTCCTTGGAAAGGGACAGGGTTGCACAATCGATAGTTTTCCAGATTAGAAGAACTATTTTATTATACAAAATCAGATTCAAATTACTTCTTCTTCCCCATCCCCTGCCCCCYATAAGTTTCTAATGTGAAATAGTTAATTTCATTGAGTTGCTGGAGCATCTAGAGGCCACTTTTGCATGTACGTGCATCACGTGAAAAGACGTATGTTGCATAACACTTACGAGTTCAGTGGCTGGAGAGGCTAAGTATGTCTAACCCCTGTAGTGAGATTTTTAGGGAGGTTACCTACAGCTACACAAGCCATCAGTGCCTCCAGCAGCACAAAAGCTTATTATGAAGCACCAGTTCCACCTAAAACACTCACATTTCTCAAGGAACCAGAAAGCATCAGATACAATTCTCAAGTGATCATTGTTTGTGTGTCATCAACACAGTGATGACACTGTCTGCTATAGCTGCTGGCAATACCTGCTGCACCACAGGTAGGGTTATTAACAAAGTTTTTGGCATCAATGAGAGCAGGTCTCTTGYTGTTATGGCTGGTGAGATGCTTTCTCTTTCGGAAGAAGTTTCAYCACAAGAAGAAGAAATCTCTTTTGTACTCTGCATTGTAAATTTGCATGTAAACATGCTGAAAAGTTTTGTTAAGTATTCAGCAGGCTATTATTAACTTTGGAAAGTGCAGGATTTCATCTTCCACCTGTTCAAAGCAAGCTACCAAGTGCTTGCAAGAGGTGACAAAAAAACCCCATGTTCTGTTACAAGCTGCAATAGATGGTTTAGCACCTATACACCAATTATGGTGACAGGTCTTAGTAGTTTTCTCACCTATRCACAGGCCACATCTGGGCTGGACAACTGCAGTCTTGAAACAGTGTGCTCAAGCTTCAGGTGTCCTCCCCTGCTGGTAGAAAAGGGATGGCATACATGAGTCACTGATAAGAGAGCAGCTCTTCAGAATGTAAAATTAATTCTTCCAGTTCTGCAGCATTATATCTGCTGTAGCTTCATTATAAACCAGATTTTACTCATCTTTTTGGGACACGAMCTGCCTGCACATGTCTACAAAATCTGTCCTGTCCTCAGCCAGTTGCCCAGGTACCACTATAAGAACCAAGATTAACTTGAAAGCAAYCAAAGCTTCAAGCAAAGGGTGATCTGACAAGATTTACATCTCCGTGGGTGAGACCTACAACCTCAGGCATGCAGAGTCTTCTTCAGTGGGACAGTGTTTGCTGCTAAGAGCTGCTACATCTGCATATTGGAAATCRCTGCTTGRCATCCCTATGCTTACTCARAAATTGCTGGTTAGGATGTCCTCTKCAGCAACTCTAGCWACTGACACCTGAAGGAAAATAGCAGAAAATAGCAGTCCTGAGCTCATGGTAATAGGCTTATCTGTGCATGAGATGGAATTATATGAAGGTAAAATGAGCACAAAGATTTCAAAGAAAACTATTTTTGAGTCCACTTTCAGTAAACTGATGGTAGTTAAAGCAGCAACRTTTTTTCAGATTTTGTTTTCTGTTAGTGACTTCAGGCATGCTCGCTCAGTTCTGAAATACTGACTTGTCATTTATTCAAGGACAAATGTCACTAATTTTCAGTCAGCCACTCTTGCTCTAAATAGAAAATATAGGGAATACTCAGTAAATCTTACAAACAGGCAAATATTGAAGGTCCAGGGAAGATCACATGGTCTGAMGTTTCATGAGTGTAACTGCTATGAGACTTGGCTGTGTTGTTCTGTGGTCTGGGACGTGTTTATGTAATCACACACAGATGTACGGARTTGCATTAGATAGGGAAGTAGTTTTCACATCCTTCAGTCTGGAAAAACTTCTGTTTCCAGAACAAACCATGTAAGTTCCATGTGCTCAATTTAGTGAATTGATTCAAATCGTAAATATGCTCAATGTGTGCAGCCATTGATAGACTTATATTTAATTCTCAGCATTCATACAGTTTCAGCTGAGTRGCTGCAAGATTAGTCATACAAACCCAGAAAAGTTAAACATTTAATTCCTCTTCAGTCTGGGTCTGGAAAGTACCTCTGGTGTTTTTAACTAAAAAATATTCTGGGAATTTACACTTAAGATGTCTCTTCACTCTGTCACTTCTCTAGTGTACACAGCATACTGTAGTGTAGGTAGCAATGGATAATTTCATTTTGAAAATGTGATTAAATTTTCCATGCAGTGAATGCTTTGAATGAAACATTTGATGAGTTCACTACTAACTCCTGTGGAAAAAAAAGGCATGCTTCAGGACTCTCTGAGATAGGAATAATTAGAGACCTCGAACAGAGTTTTCACTTTTTATTGATCAGCTTTAATTTCTYGGAGTCCCACCATTTGCAGTAGATTACTAAAGCATGTGTAAATTACAAAGAACAACTCCAACAATTCACRAAGAATAAAGCACTCTCTGGAGTTCGAGTTTTTGCTCATTTGTTACATACATACTCTCTGAAGCCTAGTGCTCACATGCTGGGGATCTCTGATCAGAACAGGATGCAGAGGAATCTGAGCAAATAACATTGCCTACATGGTATGTTAGAAGGCATGATATTTTCCAGAGGAACTTCAGACACGTCAGAAGTCTCACAGAAAGAAAGCATCCCCATCCATAAAGCTATGTMATCTTTGTTCTGTGGCAATGCTTCTGCCTTGGTCTGCCTGCTTCAGTCTCCTCCTCCTGCTCTGATGCAGCAGTGGTTCATGACATTCTGTGAGCCACAAACTCCTCTAAAACCTCTAAGTTCTCAAGGCAAAASAGCAGCTTTTTCCATGGAAACTCTCTCTCTCCCTGGTTCAGCCTCCTGTTGTCTGGACCTGGGGATATCCTAATCCTTCTGAAGTGTAGCAGATTGCTGAAAGCTGAATGTGACTATAGTGCTCCTGGAAGCCAAGCTTTGGCTCTTCATGGCTTTCTGCCCATGCCCAGCCCCTAACAGCAGCACTGCAACGCCAGGATTAAAGGAAAAGTGGGTGCCCATAGGTGCCTGATTATATTGAGGATTAGGAATATATCCACAAAAGAAAAGAAATGGTTGATTATCATAATCTCTATGACAAAATCTAGGTCAGATGAAGTTGTTTAGACAATGCCTGCACCAGAAATAAAAGCAGTGTTTGTCCAAGGGACCAGGGCTAAGGACTTTTTGTGAAAGAAGTTTTGGGTTTGTCCTGGTACTTGTAACATCCGTGTTGCCCTGAGATGACTGGACTAGGGTTTGCAAGATGCTTCAGGTAGTGACTGCCAGAGATGCAAAGTTCAGTGCATTAGTGACTAATCCAGTCACTAATCTCRTACAGAACCATAAACCTCTGTGTTACTGTTAAGAGTCTTACGAGTTGCATGCTGTGAGATGCATCAAAGAGAGCTGATGGCTCTGTGMAGCACGTGGGGTTTGTCTGGGGCAGGCATGGGGGCAGGAGGTTSCCAGGAGGCTCCTGTTTGGGAGGTCAGGGAGCTGATAGTTGTGACTTCACTGTGGTGAGGGAGGCGAGGCAGTAAGGAGAAGCTATGGATTTGTGGTAAGCACAGACTCGGGGATGGCTGCAGGTTCCAGGAGGGAAGGTGGGGGACAGGSTGGGCAGGCATCTCCCATGGGATGGCTGCAGCACTGAACACTCCTACGTGTCCTTCAGCTGTGTGGAACATCTTTGCTGGAGGCTGGGGCTGGGTCACCACCACTCTTTTCAGGGAAGCTTTGCCTTTATGCTGCCTGAACACTGCTACWCATTCAGTCTTTTGTTTTCCAGGTTGTTGAACAAACTTTTGTTTGTAGGGTGTTAAGGGATGACTGGATAGAGAATGCTGTTCTGATTTGTCTTTTCATCAAGCACAAGGCTCTGGTCTGCCTTGAAATGTCTGGAATCCCCCTTTCTCRTGAGGATACAGGAAAACAAGGAAAGCTTTACCTCCAGCAAGTGCAGTGGCAGCCATGCAGGGTCAATTGCTCCAGCATCTACCCCTTTGGCTATAACTCCAAGATCCAGTGAATATAAAATCCTGCTCCAACAGTCAATAGACAATATCTAAAATCCATAATTTAACCTGTCTGTGCCYTTTCATCTTGAACTGGATGATATTTGTACACCAATGCATTGAGTACCATACTCCCTCACACTATTTAAAAAAAAAAAAATTGCTCAGAAAAAGTCACATGGATGCCTCTCTACTGTATATAACGTTGCACACCAGTTTGGTCTGTTTAAATGTCAGGKCTTATATGGAGCTCCTGGAGTGAGTCCAGCAGAGGACAACAAAGGGGCTTGGAACACCTCTCTCACAAGGAAATGATAGGGGAACTGGGCCTGTTCAGCCTCAAGAACTGACAGCTGAGAGGGGACCTCTTCAACAGTTATAAATATCTAAAGGGATGGTGCCATGAGGACTGGTGCCAGGCTCTTCTYGGTGGTGCCAGTGGTGCCAAGCAATAGGATGAGAGGCAATGTACAGAAACTGATGCTCAGGAATTTCCACCTGARCATGAGAAAGAATTTTATTCTGCAGGTGACTGAGAACTGGAACAAGCTGCTCAGATATATACCTTAGTGCAGRTATTCAAGAAGTGTCTGGACACAATCCCATGCTAGGTGCTCTGGGATGACCCTGCTCGAGCAGAGAGTTTRGACCACATGGCCCACTGTGGTCCTGTCCAGTCTTACCAACTCTGTGATTCTGTGGGTTTTGAAAAGTGCTGGAGATACCATTTGGACGAAAGTAAATAATGCCAAGTGAAAATCTCAGTGCTACATTAGAATTTTTCCTTCAAGAGACAGTATTTCTTACTAGTGTCCTATTTTTTTTTTTTTTTCTGAAATAATAATTGACCCCTTCTCTCTCTTCTAGTGCTTCAGCAGCAATCACTAAAAGTTTTCCAAGAGATGCCATGTCCACAATGGGATGGGTCACACACACAAACCCAAAGGGGAAATACTGTCAGACTGAAGCTTTAACTGACCAAAACTAAAAAAATACAACCAAAACAAAGAAAAAACCCCAAACAAACCAAACCCACAACAACAACARCAGCAAAAAACCCAAACCAACCTTTTCAAAACAYAGGGCCTGTAATACTAGMTGAACAATAAAGAATTTGGGTATATTTAGTTAATGAAAGCTCTTGCTGGAAGGTAAGATTGGGTCATTTATGTCTGTACAATAGCAGCCCCAGTGTAGAACATATGAATACCAGATGGCTGGAACTGTTCCATTAATGAACTGATGCATTCATTGTTCTGAATTTGATTTTGTAGCTTTTTGCTTATAATGATTTGATTGCACCATTAAAAACCTTCAATAACCTTAGAATTCCTGAGAATGCAAAAGAGGAGATGCCTCTGTCCCCACTTTCCTCTGACCTGCAGGTGTGCAACACCTCTGTCAGTCAGTCTGATGAACACATTTTGTGCTGTTTTCTTAGTTCTTCCATTTAAATAATGCATGCAGGATCCATGCACAATATATTCTTCCAAGGCACAGGAAAATGCATTCCAGGTGACACTCCATTATAGTCAACTGGGTTATCCTGTGATGGATATGTAGGACAAAAGAAAATCATAGCTGTAGGTATGTAGGGAGAAATTCCTTCCAGACATGTGCAAATACAGGAAGAATGTCAGGCACTAGAAGATATACTTTTYCTCCAGAGCAGATGCCTCCTTTATTAAACATAATTCCTAGTGCAATAATCTTTCCGGTCTCCAAGCTTAATTAATGAACAGTCTAGGAACCCACTCCTTGTCTCTGTTAGCACAGGCAAATTAATTTTTCTGGCTTACACAACTCCTCTGTAAACTTTCCCTCTGCTCCAATACTCAACTCCAATACTGGCTTTATTTTCACGGTGGCTCAGCAGACACATTTGTCACAAAAAAAGCCTGATGTAGTTAGGTGACAAACATATTTCTGTCCTTTGTGGTTCCTTGATGCTGATCCTCATGTCTAACAGACCTAATGGACAGGAAAAAAGGAAAAAAAAATCAAATCTACAATATTAGAATATAGCAGTGAGCAAAGGCTTTCTGTCAGTGCAGGGCTTCTGCTATACACCTGTCTTTGAGAGGCTGGAAAGACTCCAATCCTTAGTGTCAGAAGTGACACCAGGCCTCTTATTTCTTATTTTAYTTCCATTTCAGTCCATTTGAGGTTGCACTTACTAAGAAAGCTAAAATTAGAGTAAAATAAATGAAAACCCCCAAAAACAATGAAGAACAAACAGGGGGGAAAAAGTGGAAGAAGACAACTGTGGGTGCAGACAGCTCACAAGACCATTGGAGGCAAGTTGTTTTCTTCCCTGGGGCTCTTCTGCCTCCTTTTTTGCCTAGCTCCTCCAAACTCCTACTGGTGTTGGTAGAGATTAGTTATCTCTGACACTGCTTTTTGGGGCAGGGCCACACCAAGAAAGAAGCAGAGCTCAGGTGGCAGGGAGAAATTTTCATGTCAACTCTCSTTAGCACGAGGGCAGGAGACATGGATACCAGGTAACAGAGCTGGAAGCCCATTTTTCACGGCAGTCTGTTTCCCTAAGAAGAACATCCCAGGTTTTTCCTGGGATGCTGTATCAGCTTTGCTTCTCCTGAACTTCAACATTATGTCTCAGGGACACTAAGGACAGGGAATGATCTCTAGCTATAAGAATGGTATTCACACCATGTCATTACTTGTTCCACAGACACTTTGTTAGGGTTATCTAACACCCATCCTGTAGGTGTTGTTCACACAAGGAAGCTGCAGGAAACACTTCTGTGTCTTTCTGGAACAGRGGGAGAGGACAGTCTGGGGCACCCCAGGTGGAGAGAGATGTGTAGGTTTGGATTCAGTTCCTCACCCAGAGAGAATGAGCTAGGATGATCAACATATCTGAAGGCTTTTCTCAGCTCTGCAGGAGCAAAGYCCATGTAATCCAGCTGCTGCACACTTAGGAGTGCTCTGCTGGCTGGCTGCCACAGCACTGCTTTCCCAGTCACGCTGATGCTGTGCACTCGCTGAAATGCCCCTGCTCTGCCTCACAAGCACAGAGGAAAACCTTGGGGTGAGTCCAGCCTTGTTAGTTAATAATTGAAGGCTTGGTTGCCTGCTACTCCCTTTGCCATTTAGGGCTGAATCACTGCTTGTGTTTACAATCCCACACGTAGTATTTGCAGCATTTGTTTGCAATTGTTCTTGTAGTTCCTTTGTGTTTCTTTCACTGGGCAGGCAGAGTAAGGGCTGCAATGGAAAGCAAGTAGAAAGCCATTYGTTTAATGCCAGCAAAGTGCAAGTCCCTGAACTCCTCAACTAAAGCCACTTTAAACCTGGTGGAAGTCTAACCCCTTATTTTTAAAAGATAAGCATGCCTTTCTTGGTGGCRCATCTACTTTTTTGACTAGCTGCCAGAAGTCGGCTGGCTTGGACTGTGATTTCCCAAGATTTCTAGATGCCCAGCTCTCCTTTCTTTCAGGAGGAAAAAGGTGTTCAAAGTGCATGGTAATTTCCATAGTAACTCTTTGGAGACATACTTGCCCCARTGGTGACCTCCTCAGCACTTGGAGAAACAAAAAAATAGCTCCAGCTCTGGCTTTTGAGCTGTGCCATAAAAAAAAAAAAACAAAAAAAAAAAAAACCAAAAAAAAAAACCAACCAACCTGGGGCCCCATCTGATTTTGGTTTTTTAGTTTTTCCCCTCRGGAAACTCTTAGGCAGCACAGAAGAGCCACCCAGGAGGGGCAGGGAGGAGGCTCAGGAGGGCACACAGCCTGTGCAGGACCCTGTACTGGGGCAGTGAAGTTAGGAGTGAGAAAARCAAAAGTAAAGGAACAATCAAATCCCCTGTGTCATCACCCACATGGCAGAAGGTGCTGAGTGCAACAAAGGGAGTGAAAAGGGAGGAGGAGAGATGTCAGGTATGAAGCTGAGATGTTTCTCTATGTGTTTGTTTATTTATTTCTCAGTACAGAGTGGGTAACTAGCAGCTTAATTGGCAATAGAGTATATTGGTTGAGATTTCCTGTCACAGAACTGGGGYTTTTAGACCATGACAGAAATAGGCTGTTTGGTAGGCAGAAGTGCAAGTTTTAAGGCTGCTGATACCTTTAGTTTTGCTGATGGTAGTAATGGATATCAGGTTGTTCAGGACTAGCAATATTTGAATTCAAGTCCTTGCTCCACCATGGCTTAAGATCTTTAAGCCAAAAGCATGTATATATTTTTATGGAAATGTTTTATCAGTCATCCATTTTGCACACAAAAGATGACCAGCCAAGGCAACCTCTGTGGCAGCTATTACACTCATGGCCAGACTTAATTACTTATCCCTGAGCATTCAAATACAGAAGTATGTAATATATTGAATGAAAAGGGCCAGTTTGATTGTGCATCAGTCTGAATAAGAAACATCCTGCTTTCCAGAAAGTAGTAACTGTGTTAAATGGAAGGGAAAAAAGGTGTGCTGCATTACAGGAACRAGGCACTGACCTCTACAGAGGTTAACCAGCAATGTACCAAATGGAGATTTTTTGTTCATTAGGAGGAAACATGARAGTRTAATTAGAAACAGGCCATGCTGCATGGCTTTACCCACTACTACTATTTAACAGAGTAGAATAGACAAAGGTATTTTCTAGTTTTGAGGTTGATTTTACAACCGGAAATTTAACAGTGCATGACTAAAATGGGAATTAATTTTTTTCCCCATAGGAGTTAGGAGACAAAACTGTAATTGAGTCTTTGAGCTTAACATCAGCAGGATAATGGTAATTTTTATGAACGTGATTTTTAAAAKTATTTTATAATTAATAAGGAGGAAYGTGCAGCATTTGAATGATCATTAAGTGCATGTAACAGYCAAATGCAATAAGAAATCTTTAATATACCACCTGAGACTGATCTCTTCAAATTGTTCTGGAACCTGTCCACAAAAGATTTTTGGCCAAAATTCAGTCTCCAGATCATAAGCTATGCATGAAATCTGAAAACAAAGACTTTTCTTTTCTTTGAGGTARGTGCACATGCCCTGTGAAGGTTAATGGGAACTGCAGAGGCATTTGCCCTACARGGAAGTGGAGTTAAAGCCCCACATTATTAAATTGGTCAACTGGAAATTCAGTCTTTAGCWGTTACAGAGATATATTGAAATTTGGGGTTTTCCCTTCTCAGCAGAAACTCTCAAAAAAAGTTGCAAAATGTTGAGGTTGAATGGGAAGAAATAGGTTAGGATACAATGTTGTTTGTATACATTGGGAGCCTTACTGCTGAATTGCACACACTTGTGGCCACTTTCTTAAGCTATGTAAAGCAAGGCTTCACAAATCTGCCCTGTTCAGACTGTTGCCTGTTGAACTTGTTCTAGTTGGGAAGAACTGCTTAAGCCGTGGATTTGACCCAATCTCTTGATCAAAGAAATTACTCTTGACACAGGCAGAGTAGGGCTTGAATCACTGGAAACAGCAGTATCACTGTGCCTCTTTCCCTTTGGGTGGCATATATTGGACAAGATTCACAGCCTGAAAAAGAAACAAGCAGAAATAAGCAGAAACAATCCTCTTTTTT
>CADDXX010000198.1:22656-33268 GCA_902810485.1 Alauda arvensis | reverse complement strand
TCTTTGAAAATTGCAATGACAAAACAGAAGGATCCTCTTTATGTGACTGCAAAGAGTCTTTCTTTCTTCTTCAAGGTGTGTTTGAGGACTATGAGCAGCTGGATGAGTCAAGTGAAATCCACTTCTCTGGGCTCTTCCCAGACAAGGGTGAACACTGTTGCATGGTAGTGAATCTTCTTGCAACTCAGATTATCTGATCCTGTGAGCACTGAGCAAGTAAAATTATCTTGCTCAGATAGGAAAGATCCTGATGCAAAATGATTAAAAGAAAAAAAAAAAACTTACGAGGGGACTGGCATTGTGTACCAATGTGTAAAATTCTCTAAATTTTAAATAAYTATCTGTACAATGTGCTAAGTGAGCCTCTGGAGTACCATGATTCATTACACCTTCCTGAACTTTGCTAGGATAGCTTTTAAATTTGTCACATTAAAGAGTATATTCTCAGCTAAACTGTTCTGGACCCTCTTATTCTCTTTTTCCTTTTTGAACTGTGCCTAGCATGATTCAGCCAAGCTTYTACCTATTACAGTAAGCAAAAGTTTGCACTTTTGGGAGAGGTAGTACTTAATAAGAAGACTATGAAGTCACTCACACAGCTACATGCATAACTTGTGTGAACTCCAGAAATCAGTAACTACCAGAGTACAAAGGTCATCCAGGCAATGAGGAGTTAATATTTGGGGTCAAAATCAAGTTCTCAGTTGAGGGCCAATGTAATTTAAGCAGCTTTTATRTGAAAGTGTCCACACCCCTGTCTGTGTGCCTAGGTAGCTTGGCCCATGACTCCCATTAAAATCTGAAGTGTGATAGAACAATATCTCTCATATTCAAAATGGGAATASAGCCTTGTATTTTAGCACATTCACAGGAAGCCTGGAGCAATGTGCTCCTTGTGACTCAGGGCTGGTGGTTTCCAGATGCTCTTTTGGTCAGTCATTGAAGCGAGGACTGCGCGCAGCGCTGCTCCTCAAATTGCAGACCTCCTCACACTGCTCATTCAGCAGAACAAATACCCGTGCTCCCTGGGATGAAGCCTGAGAATAAAAGGCAGCAAGACTTGCCTATTCTGCTTCCTACTGAGTCAGGAGCTTGGGCTTTGTTATGCCAAAAATTTATTGGCTTTACATTGCTGTCAGTACAAAATACTCTGAGTACAAGAGTACTCTCATAGAAGGTATGCTGTCTGTACTTTCCTTTCAGGCTCCTTTCAGAATCTTTGGCATGGTTAGAGCATACTTCTCTGTGTCTGTACCATTTCATTCTAGTTTCCACTCTGCSTCCAAGAGTCTACTAAGAACAGTGAATCTCTTCTACCTACATATGGATTTTATCTGGAGGAGGATTATTTTCAGGTGGATAGTGAATGGTTACTGTAAAAAAGTATATATTTTCTAAAATGTCACCATCCTTAGAAAGTCTCATCAACATGGAGTAGTGGAGATTAGGCTGGAAGATAAGAGAAGTGAGGGAGGAGGTGTGGCTCTGGAACCAATCTGTGAGCTGGGCACCTGCTGCAGTCCAGAACAACTCCCAGGATTTCTGGAGTATGCCAGGGTCAGAGGTTTCAAGAAGAGAGTCCCTCAGAATACAGAATTAGAGGGGGAAGCCTTGAAAACTCTGAAATTAATAACTCCAGTCAAAAAATACRTAGTCTCATTTCAAATGTTCCATTTAAATGCATCAGTGCAAAACTTGGTCAAAGCAACAGTAGGGATTTGTAAACTCCTTGAGACAAAAAACAGGCTTTGACGGTCTCCAGAAGAGTGAAACATCAGCTTTAAGTGAAACCCTYGAGTTTAAAGCAAATAACAGAAATGCATAAAATCTATGGAGAGGTTCATGGCCTCTCCATAGATCTTTAGCTGTTGGAAGCATGTGACTCCTGGCTTGGAGTTTCAATGACATAAAAGGTATGTTGGCATAAAGCATCCTTACTACTTACCACATCTTGCCACACACTCTTACTAACACAGATATTGTCCTGGTTTCATTCTGTGCTGCACACTTCCAGCTCTGTGTGAACTGCCACAGTGACACAATGTCACTGCCATCATGGCACAGACATGAACTGGGGCTCCTTGATGGCATCATGGCCACAAGGCTGGCCTTSCTCTGCCAGCTGGCAGTGGAAATGTCACGCCTGACTCTCAGCAATGCAGAACACAGGACATGCAGTGCAGGGCCACAGAACAGAGGTCAAAATTAGGGGCCTCTGTGACACAAAGTGGCCAATCTCCAATGTAAAACAAATCCTGTGCTGGTATTTTAAGATGATCATGTTGCAGCTTGGAGCTACTCTGTAAAAGCTCCACCCACCGCTGTGTGCAATGGCAGGCTTGGTAGCTCACGGGTGGCAGACCTGTAAAAAGCCAGGAAACCATCAAATAAGCACAGCTGTGACCCATAAAGTTCCCCTTCCACCCTGCAGCAAACCTGAAAKCAGGCTACCTCTGAACATTCTTCCTCCTCTGGTCCATGAAGCATCTGACACATGGATAGCTTGGTGCTGGGGATGACACCAAAGATGCAAACCTGGCTGTCAAACCTTCTTTTAACTCAACCACTGCCAGTGTGCTGCTGCCATTCAGAAAACCAGGCTAAGGAGATGCCTTTGGTTGAATCACATGGTGTGAAAAGTCTGGGTGTAGAGCAGAAATGTTGGGAGGCTGTRTAATGCTCTGTGATTTTAGAGCAAAAATTTATTAAAATGCAAGAAAACTGAAGTCAGTAAAACCACATGTCAATAATAGTAACAATGATAACAATTTCTTCAATATCTTCCCATGGGTTTCACTGTTTCCTTTTGCAAACAACATTATCTGGAGAACAGACAAAATTTCCATTTAGTTAAAGAACTGTGATGCTCTCCAGGCATTCTCTTACAGGAATGTAGGGGCAGAACAAATGACTTGAGCTTTTTTTRAAAAAAATGTTTTGACCATACCTGAAGACCTCACCTAAGACAAATGCTTTAAAAGCAAGCATATTTCTCTTTCATTTTTCTTAAAACTGGAGTAATCAGTGATGCCATAAATATCTGCCAGCAGTAAAAGGTTTGTTTTGCCCTATAGGCATGACTGATTTTAGATTTTATGTTAAGATTTCATCAATACATGGTTTTTGTATCTGAACATTGCAGTGAAAAAAAGTAGGCTGCATTTCAAAGGCTGAGGTAATTGCTTGAAGCAGAAATGTACATGCCAAAGGACACACGTTCCTCCTTCTGACTTGGGTCTCTTCCTTTCAAAGTACACTTACCTCCTTTATCTGTGTCTGCTTCAAAATGCCAGTCAGTTTAGTCTATGAAAGGCTTCTAATCTAGGTCTAATAAACACCTCTTTCACACAGAGTATCTCTTGTAGTAGAAGTCCTCTAGTGTTATTTACAGAAAATACCACCTTCTTGTGTCTTTGAGGGGTATGCTCTGAAAGAAGCAACTAGTACTGACCTTGGTAGAAGGGATAATTTATCAGTAGGAGTGGGAGAGCCATAGCTGTAAACATGTAAACAAGGCCAAACCAAAGCAGTGTTAAAAGGCTTGTGTCTATGTCGAAAAAACCAAAAACCCAAACCCAAAGTCACCAAGAACTACCCATCTTTGTTCTTTTGTTTAATCTTAAATTGTGTAGTCCTTGCCGTGTGCTGTTAGTGAGCAATAAGTTGCATGAAAGTTCTTGTGAGTCATGGCTGCTAAAGTGCTTGTTTCTTGCTCACCTGCTTGCTTACCCTTCACTGCATCTTAGTCCTTTGCTGKTGGATCTGGAAACTCTTTCTACTACAGCAGCATCTCTCCTGCTTCTTAGGCTCYACCCAAGGGGATCAGGACTGTATTGTGCCAGATATGAACAGATATTCATACTTTCTAAAGCTTTCACTCTAAATAAGCAGAGAACAGGAGACAGGGAAGAGGTATATTCTCCATTAAGGAATGAGGGATTTAGTGATTTGCTCAAAGCTGTCCATGTAATTGCTGTCAGAGCTAGCAATTGAAAAGAGGATTATGGAGCTCCCAAGTGTCAGAATGGAAAAACTAGACTTGTCCAAAATTTGCCCAGCCATTACAGAAAATGAAWATATACTTTAAAAATAAACTCAAAGATTTTTATATTTGACATGTATCAAAACATGCACCAATAAAATCCCTCTTTTCTCAAATGCAGATTCTGTATACAGACGTACATGAAGAAGCCGGAGTTTARGTGGGTGAAGTTTGGCTTACTCATCTGAAACTGTGCCTATTTATATATGGCTCAATTAGAGTTACTGTCTTTGRCAATGTACTTCATTAATATTTCTGCACAAATGCATCTACACCAAAATCTCCAGCAGCTGTCTATTGCTCTGTTTTTCACTTGTTTAARCTTTTCACCTTCCTGCTGAGTTCCTAATGGAACAGTTTCCTAATGCTCTGGTTCTGGGGTAGTGTYTTTGGTGGGTTTTTTTAAGGTTTGTGAAGATTGTCCAGCACTTTGAGYAAAAGCTTTAGTAATAAATATCTAACACTAGGACCGATCCCTTTGCCCTTCCTCATTCTGMGGTTCCTCTTTTGATTCCAAGAGCAGAATCAGCTGAGCAAGACACTACTCAGCACAAATAACATTRTTAGGAGGACCCACAAAGCAGAAACAGAACTCCTATCCTTCAGCCAGAAGGCATTATAATTTCTGTGACGAAGAAGATCATGTTGCACTTTTGTTCCTACACTCACAGTAAGAGGAACAGTCAGTTCTCAGAAATACATGATTTTATTTTAAGGAGCATTGCATGGAAGAGAGAACTGAGCTAACATTGCAGCTAGGCTCCTGCAAAGAAAAATCAGATAATGGAAAATGCAGAGTAGATGCAGTGATAAAAGGCAGAACAGGTACTGGAAAGGAACACAGTGCTGCAAGAAGCTCCTTCTTTAATGAGGAATGGATTGAAAGGAGAAAAGACACACTGGAAGAATAATTGACATTATCCAGATAGAGCAGACATCARGCTGTATGTGGAACAACTGGATATCAATTTAGTTACCAAGAACTTGAGAGAGAGAGATGTGGAGAATTCCGGAAAGAAAAAAACCACGATGAAAACTCTTGAAAAGCTCACTGGAAAAYTCCAGGTGGGAGAATGAGGTGCCCAAGGAAGCAGACAAGCAGGGAAATGCAAAGCAAAAGAAGTAAGAGCAGAACTAATGATTGAAGCAGAAACTACATTGAAGTGGGTAAACGCAGAGCCTTCTTCCAAGTGACAATCTGAAAAGAAGAAATGGGCGAATTGWAAGCTAGGGTGCAAAACATCCTCAGATTTGGGTAGAACAAAACAAAGCAAACAAACAAAACAAMCAACCAAACAAAAAAGGTTCTTTCAGTTACACCTTAATAAAACATCCAGTGAATTGTGAGAACCCAGACAAGATATAATTTATATCACTTTAATAGAAATGTCATCAATACAAGCTGCAATTGAGAAGATAAAAAACAACAGAGCAGCAGTCAAAAAAGTCGTAGCACTAATGCTATGTGACATCCACAACTTAAAGGAAACTATGGCAGCGCTCAGCAGCTATGCCTAAGAAAGGAGATCCCTCCAGCATGCTGAAGACACAAAATTATTGTCAAAATGCTCCAAAATGGGATTGCAAGAACCATGATGTCTGGAAACAAATCATGAACTGTATCTAATCGAAAAAGTTTTCTGCATGTGCTGCACTCCATGAAGCAAAAGGAGCAGTGGATGGTAAGTTTTGTGAACAGTTTGGATATGGGCTTAGCCCTGTACAAACTGGRTATATCCACTTAGCCCACTGTGAATATATGCAAAACAAATCACTGACTTCCAAAGCTTCCAAAATCGCTTGAAGAAATTTTTGTTATTGACTCTTTTGGTCCTAGAAAAGCTTGCCTGCTGTTATTCATAACAATAAGGAAAAGTCTAGTGCTGCTGAGAAAGAGTAAACAGTRGTTTAGCATAAACACCCTTTGAAAWTGTGKCTGCTTTTCCTTTCCATTGATATTAGGATTTGTCATGGATGGACAGTGTCAGTGTGCCCTGAAAATACTAATCCTGTATAAGTGTGGACACTGCCTCTACACTTTTGACAGCACAAATGTCCCTAGGTACAACTCATTGCCACATTGTGTCACAGTGCCCAGGTTCTCAGGATTGGTCATAAAAGGGCTAGATCATAGAATCRTTAAGGCGGGAAAAGACCTCTAAAAGAATCCAGCTGTAAAGGTAGAACTACCATCATGTTCACCAGTAAACCAYGTCCTCAAGTGCCATTACCAAGCATTTTTAGAACATTTTCARGGATGATGACTTCACCATTTTCCTGGGCAACCTGTTCTGGTGCTTTTCCCCCTTTCAGTGGGGAAATTTTTCCTAATATCCATTCCAAACGTGGTGCAACTTGAAGCCATTTCCTCTTGTGCTGTCACTTGTTACCTGGGAGAAGAGGCCACCCCTCACCTGGCWACATGCTCCATTCAGGTTGTAGAGGATGATAAGATCTCCTCCAAGCATCTTTTTCTTCAAGCTAAACAGCCCCAGCTCCCTCAGCTGCTTCTCATCAGAGCTGTGCTCCAGACCCTTTCCCAGATCCTTTGCCTGTCTCTGGACACACTCCAGCACCTCAGTGATTTTTCTGTAGTGAGGGGCCCAGAACTGAACACAGCACTCAAGGTGTGGCCTCACCAGTGCCAAGTACAGAGGGACAGTCATTGCCCTGCTCCCGCTGGCCACACTTTTGCTGATACAGGCCAGGATGTCATTGGCCTTCTTGGCCACCTGGGCATGCACTGGCTCATGTTCAGCTGTTTGCAGACCAGCAGCCACTTTCCAGCCACTCTGTCCCCAGCCTGTAGCACTGTATGGGGTTCCTGTGACCCAAGATCAGGACTTGGCACTTGGCCTTGTTGAACTCATTCATTCAGCTGGTTCAGCAGCCTGTGATTGCATGGCTGCCTAGAGTGCATGCACTCCACATAGATTGTTCTTTGGAAGGATATATGCAAAAATAACCATCCTAAAATTCCCAGTGTTTCTGGCAAAGTGATGAAAGGCAGATGTTATGTCATGGCCCGTGACCCATGATCACACCCTTTCCACGTGCTCRGCATCCAATAGCTCCTTGAAGGGGTAGACTATCATGCATCCTCAAGTTGACTGGGCTACACAGTGCAGAGCTAAGTCCCTGAATACTTTCAAGGGCCTCTGGGAGAAGCTAAAGGACAGATAACCATCAGAATAATGCATGCAAATTAGTTCTTACTGTCCTCTTCTTATCTATGCACCTGACTGTAGGCTGAATATATTTGTCTTGTGCCAGCAGCACACATCAAGTYGCTATGACTGCGAGGAGTCCTGTAACCCCTCCTTATTCACCTGACAGACTCATTTTCTGATTATAAAATATTATCAGATACAAGTAAGAATTAAATTGCAGTTCTTATTAGTTGACTATGTTSTCTGTATTCCTCTGCCAGAAACAATGGAAGTGTTCTTAYTGTCCTGCAGGACACTGKCGTAAATGCACTTCCTTTGCCACAAGTCACTGACAGGTGAGCTGCCATAACTTTAGGCTCTCCTCTACTACCTTAAATTTAGCCAGCTAGTCTATAGACCACTACTGTCGTGGATGTAGTCCTTTTGCATCCATCCCACTCTTTTTTCCCATCCATTTTGCAATGTGGAATTTCTGAGCAGTTTTTTAGTAAATTCACAGAACAGGTGAACTTGTAGAGGATGTGATGGACATCCTCTCATATTCATTTTGTGATCACTTCAATGCACCAGGTTAACTGACTTCTTATTAACACACTAGTATTTGTAACGAGGTCCATAATTCTGGGAAAGGCTATCTCAGCCCTTCTGCTGGTGCTGCTTAACACTGGAGGTCTAAGCCAGTAGCTGGTTGAGATTCTTGCAGAGCTTGCAGGGTTTGACTCAAGGAAGTGAGAATTCACTGCCTCCTCCAATACGGACAGAAAACATTTACAGATGCTCTCAGCAGAGTCTTCAAAGGGTGAGGCAGGAAAACATGTGGTGAACATGTGGACTTCTCTGGGAGGTGGTTCTGCTTGATAGATATTTTTCCTCTGTCAGCTTGTGATACAGACAGCAGATCCTGAGGGAATAGTGGGGTCACACCTAGGACTGAAATCTCGGCTGAAGCAACAGGCAGAGCTGCCTTTGCAAGCATTTGTATTTCCAACACTTACACACTGCCAAACCATCAAGTGGCTTTAGTGGGACAAACAGGGTATTGCAAGGAAAGGTGAGCACATTCTGTAATGGACATTTCCTCAGCCTTGAATCTTTTCATTCTGTGGAAGCTTGTCAGCAGAGGGAGAAAGAAAGGCAATTCCTCCTGCTTGCTTCGCTGCTTTTAACCAACTAATTATCACTTATAYGTTGCATTTATATAACTGACTATCCCAAAATTAATTAAATCCTTCCAATCCTTAGAATGCCAAACAGCTGAGTTGCTGTATTTAACCATTGTATTTAACCAGTCAGYAGCGGAAGGAAACTCCTGTTTAGAACAGAAAATGGACTGAATTTTTCACCCTCTCCTGGTATCTTCCAGAACCCAGATTCTTAAAGGGACATCTCCTTACAGTTTGCAAACCTAAGYCATATAAAGAAGCCTCCTGCTTGTTCTTCATGCAAGTAACACCACAAGAGTCCCCTCCTTGTCACTCATGACCCTKCACTGAACATAATGTGTACATAGGWTAATTTTATTTCTCTGGCTCACCCCATGAMGAAACAAGTCATTCCTTCCTTTCTGCCTCAGTCTTCAACCCAAAGAGCAAAGCTCTGCCTGTTGCATGCATGTAGAACTATTTCTGATGCACTGGCATGACCTCAGCAGCTTCTGCACAACAGATTTGCAAAGGAAACTTTGTACCACCAATGAATTGAAAGAGGATTCCAAGATGCTAGGAAAATGTGAAAACTGCTTATGTGCCTTAGCAATACTTTCTTTAGTTGTTCAAAAACTGGGAAGGTTAGGAAGAGGCTGCCAGTTGTTAGCACAAAGAAGTTTTTCACTCAGTGGAGTATGTCCTTTATAACATATGTCATTTTTTCCAGCAATGAAGCCATAATTTTTTCTTCCTTTGATCATCTAAGATGGATAGTATCTTAAGAGCACGTGCATCAGCCAAAATTTTCTCAWTGTTCTCAGAACTGAGAAGATGAAAAAAGACCAAGCTTTTTCAAGCACAAAGAATTTAGAAGTCTGTTTCTCTGGATATTGTTTGTCTAAATGATACAGCCACTTTGGTATTAATTTGATTGATTTAATGAATAAATTAACAAAATCACAAAATCACAGAATATGCTGAGTTGGAATGGACCCACTTCAACTTCAAGGATCATCAGGTCTAACTCTTAGCCCTGCCCAGCACCACCCCCAAAAGTCACAGCATGTTCCTCAGAGCACATATGGYGCAGGAAAGTAGAAAAAATAATTGAAGATGGCTCCTTCTTGGTTACCCTGGGTGTCCTGTGACTGYTGGATAGAATGAAAGCCAATAAATGTCACTAGAGCATCCTTATGTGAGTCTAAGTTCAGACCAGGAACACAGCAGGAAGGAATGGAGATGACATTCTTTCATGTTGCAGAGTAAAAGTCATATTCCAAGCAGAGAAAGGACGGGATAATCTCTAGACACAGATCTCTCAGTAAAGGATGTGATGCTGTTCTGGAACTTGATATTCCAATATTTTGCATCTTGATTTCCAATATTTTGACATTTTGCAAAAATGTCAACAACATTTTTGATGTACTGGGAAAGTAACGCATGCATGCAAGTGAAACACAGGACAAAGACTCTTGCTACAGAAAAGCRTCATGAGTAAGAGTGAGCTCTATTCCTTCAGCATGAATTATGAGTGGGTCAGAGGTAACAAGTGTAACAAATCATAGTTCCACAAATACTTTTCATGCCTTTTAATGTCCTGCTGCCGCATAGTTCCATGAGGACATGGAACAATTGCAAACATGTGAATGCAGCAAATTTCCATCTGACTTCAGCAGCAATTTGTATATGGTCTGGAGTAATCTGCAACCTCAACACGTTTGAGTTRTGTTTGGAAAAGAGTTAAATATCCAGATGCCTAACAGAATCTCTTAGTCTGTGCAATTGGGATAGCAGTGATGCAAACAAATCCTTTCTTATTGGGCTTTTCTACATGACTAATTTGTCTGGAAGCACAAATTGCTCATGTCTAATGGAAACAATTCCTTTCTCTATCTTCACATCCCCACCTTGAAGTTGCTTAAAAGATTAGAGAAACCATAGGAGAATTCCAGAATTTCAGCATKTGAAGTTTCTGAGTAAATTTAGTTTCTTCTTCCTGTTAGAAGTCCAGATCCCTCTRTCTCCCTGGGTCCTCTTCATCCAATATGAAAGTCTTGCCCAGTCTGAAGTACCCAAGAATTGCAGCCTTTACCTCAGGAATATTTTAGAGAARGAGTGCTGAGTACTGTTGGTATGGAAATAAGAACCAATACTCACAATCCACAACTGAGCAGCTTCATGACTAATATATTCTAGACTATCTCTGTGCTTCCCATTTAGCCCTAAAAGCTTGTAGCCAGAGTTCTAGTCACATG
>CADDXX010000197.1:1416380-1436653 GCA_902810485.1 Alauda arvensis | reverse complement strand
GGCTAATTAAACAGTTGAGTTGATAAGGTACTAACCTCTTGAAAACTACTGCTTTCAAAAATGTATGGAGGGGAGCTTCTGAAAATATGGATCACATGATGAGATTCTTCTGCTCCTTTAATCTAAGTGCAATCCCAAACAAATAAAAATCACTGATCTCAGTAATCTCTGAGTCAAAAAAGTTCACTTTTAATTTCCAGCTGGGTTGACATTATTCTGAAACACATGACCATGTGCACTTGTTAAAAAAGCAGAAATAGAGACAGAAAAGGGTCARTACACTGATCCATTTGAAAGGTTATTAGAGGGATGTGGTGTCCAGAGAAGTGGCCAAGGCCAGTTTTTGCTCTTTTGCAGGAAATAAGCTTTTTTAGTTTTAGAGTCTGGGTTCAGCAAGACAACAAAGATCCATGAAAACCTATAGGATAATAAACATATGATTATGAGAAATAGGCTGTACTCATGCCCTTGTGATTGTTTTTTCTATTGTATTTCATTCATCATATACAGCTCTCATGCAAAGCCAATGACAAACAGTCACTTGTTTTTCTTGACTAATGCTAAATCCGTAAGAATGCACAGGAGAAATTACTGGATATATTTTGGGTGGGAAGCTCTGACATCACAAATTCAGTTGACCTAGGACTACAAACATACAGTACCCTGCCCTAAGAAACAATTCAGAGCATTTCCAGACACAGACACCATCTCAAACATCTGCTACCTGCCACTCCGGGATTTTTATTGGTTTATAGGCTTCTAAGGCTGGAAAAGAGGCCTTCATCCTGACAGTCGACACAAACTCTAAAATTGCTGGAGCAAAAGGATTGATTTCTAGAGAGAATACCTCAAAGAAATGTAGTTGGAATGACAACATTTCTCATGCATTTTTAAGGTTTTAGATTTTCTGTTTTATGGTACTGGGAAGTCAAGGTTTAGCTAAAATTTTGCTTTTGCATTAATGCCATCAAATTGTGTAACTCATTAACCTTTMTTCTGCTTTTATTTAAACTTCCATGTGTAGATGATTTGAGTTTTCTCATGAGGAAAAGTTCTCCTAAGCTGAAACAACTTTGGTCAATGAAGGAAACATGCAAACAYTTCTTTCTAAGTTTTTCAACTTGTTCATCAAGTAAAAAGTTCCAGACTAAGTACATACCTCACCAAAAGATGCATTTCAGTTTTAAATTATTATATTTTTTGGTATTTCCCAGGGAAGTAGCCAGATTTACCYAATTTTCAAATGTAAATGCATTTTGGAGACTTTTTATCTTATTGTTTGCTAATGTGAAACCAAATTATATAAAACACACGAATCACTTCAGTGTACTGTTGACTGAAATATATGAGAAGCCATTCTACACAGRCTAAATTTAATCAGAAGTGTGTTACCAATCTACTCCTGTATCTATTACTCTAAGTGTTTCTAGAGCAGGGAATGTGATTTCTCACAGACAYTGGAGATTGCTGTTTAATTATTCATCCTGAAATTTAATTTCAATGCTTGTAATCATTTAACTGTTTAAGATGGAATTTGTCACTGAAACAAACCAAGAGGAATTAGAGCAGTATTTTACACTGACTCATTTCAGTTTCAGCATGCTTAATAACTGGCTCATTTCATGCAAAATCTGTGCAGGCTCCTGGAACAAGCTACCCATGATATTGATTATTTTGGTTCACATAGCGTAGGTGAATTTCTCCATTTATGAACAGAAATCATTTTTTCCTGAGGGGAGCCATCTCTATTTTTCTTATTTTATTATTTATATATCAGGGTGTGTCCTGTTAGTGAGAAGAGGATAGATCTTTCTTCTCTGCCACTAGTTCCAGCCTACCAGGGTAGCTTTGCATTACCCTTTGTCAGTGTGGTCTTGCTAATGCAAACCAAAAGGTTTGTGACTTGAAACACAGGTTTCACAGTAAATTAAGTAAACTTTTTTTTTTTATGCTCCCAGATACACTTCAAAAATTGATACTTACTACATTGCAGAAAGYTGTCTCTGTATGGTCAGGTTTTTTTCTCCAGCATAGTCAGAGAAGTAGGAGCTAAAGCAGTATGACCTGTCCCTACACTTAAAATGTGTCAGTATGTGGTGTCAACATAAACTAGTGGCAAATAACTGTTCTTTAAAGCATCTGTCTTGTCTCTTAAGATGRCTTACTGTAGGMTGGAGCTCTTTTTACRRAGATTTGCTAGGAAGYATGAGAGGTCATGATGGYRCAGAGGTTGKGRTRCCACTMTAGMAGYGCWTTCAAACTTYRCTTCCAACAAGACTTGCATTAGCARATGACTTCTCCATCCTGCATCTGAGGCTGATTGCAGCAAGTAAGGGCTGATATCACTGTAGYTGGCCTGGTCATTGCCATTTCTGTTGTTGTTGACTGAGTTGGTGCAGTGCATCCCACGGCAAGGGCCTGTGAGCCCAAAGCAGGCGTTGCTTTCCCCACGGTGTGCAGAGCATTTGTCCTTCAGAAGGCCCTGACCCCAGGGCCAGGACCCCACAGGGGGGCTTTACACACATGCCCAGCCTGTGAGCAGCCAAGGAAGCTGAACTACCCTGCACCCATGTCATGGTATTGGGCACCCCCAGGTACCCCACTCTTCTCCCTGGTAAGTGCTTGTAAGGCAGTCATTGCCCCACATGGCTGTTGTGCCCACGTGGCTGCAGGGCCCTGCAAACCCCTCAGAGATTTGGTACTAGAGATTCTTATAAGGGGTTATGAGAGGCAAAATCTGAAAGACAGGGAGCTTCCCAAAAGATGAGAGTCAAAGACATGAATTGTGTATTCTTCCTCTGGCTTTACTTCAGTGACTCTTTGTGAGCCTTTCTTAAGCATACACCAGTAAGAATGCAATGAGTATTCATCAATTGTTCACAGACCCTTTCTCAGAATTCCCCAGGATGCTGGAGCAGCACATCATTTATGCAGCCTCTGTGTGCACTATAATTAAGCCAATTTCACAAATTAAAAGTAACTCAAACTCACCTGAAACTTTGTCCAAAGTTATCAGAAATTATCTGATAGATAGATAGATAAATTTGGTAGAAAGTTGGAAATACATCATAAATTTATTGAACTTCCAAAGTATGTCATTAAAGGAATGAAGCTGTGTGAAGCTCTCCTTCAAAATTAAAATATCAGGAAGTTTATATATGCCTTGACTTTTGAATATGTCTCTTAAATTTCTTTTTGAACCTTTAAATTTCTTCTTTTTGAACATTTATCTTGAATCTCCTAAATCTTAAATTTCTTAAATGCGGAAATTAATTAAAAGTCAACATTTAGATCTTACCTCTTCCTTTGTGTAATTCTTATCAGATATGAATTTACTGTCAATTCAAAGTTATCATTCAATTAAAACTGAATACAAAAGCAAGCCTTTTTGGGCCTGCTTAGTCCTGAGCAGAGAAGACTGAGAGGATATATCATTAATACACATAAATATTTCAAAGGTGAGTCCCAAGAGGATGGTGTCACACTCTTATCTTGGTGCCCAGCAACAGGACACAGAGCAACAGCTGTAAACTAAAACACAAGTTTCACCTCCGCATGAAGAAGAAATTTACGCTGAGGGTGGTAGAGCACTGGAATAGGCTTCCCAGGGTGGTGGTGGAGTGTCCCTCTCTGAAGACATTCCAAACCCACCTGGACACATTCCTGTGTCATCTGCTCTGGGTGACTCACCTTGGCAGGGGGGTAGGACTGGTTGGTCCCCTCCAATCCTGACTGTATTCTGTGATTCCRTGCTATCTATGATCCCTCTTCTGAACTCACTTGTAATACGTGGAAACATTTGTTTGTGAGATAAAGAGGCCCTTACCTTCCAGGATTTTTTTCTCTTGAGGCTAATTTCTTCATCTTCCTTTCCTAAATAAAAATTGSAATAAGATATCTTTAATTAAATACTGGAAGAACACCCTCCAGATCTCTAAACAAGAGAGTTAAATGTACTCCTTTATGCAGATATTATGAAAGAATGATTGAGCATTTCAATTAAAAAAAAAAACAAAACTGGAAGGCCAGAGCTTGAAGCAGGTATGTACAGCCCTGTAGTGTTTCCTACACTGTGGAAAGTATAACAGTATGAGAAAACATAAAATATTCAATCTTTTTGAAGTCAATTCCTATGCATCTGTTTTGTGAAAGAAATGATGGACCTTTCCATTTAGATYGAGAACATAGTTGCTGAAGTATTCACATCCTGTAACATAAAAATTGCTTTTAGTTTCAGAAGAAATAAACAGAATAACTATATTCATACTATATGCTGAAGCTAAATTTTGCAAAAAACACTAAGTCATTTTGCTTTGACACAAATATTTAAGAAAATAATAAAATGCATTTGAAACTACTTGCCATTTTTTTCACCTTATTTTAGTGTTTGATTTTTGATGCTTTATTTCTAAGTTTCCTTKGCAAGCCATTAGGGTTTAACAAAAAACTCATCAAGAATAAACATCAAGAAGAAAGAGAAAAATAACTCTATGTTATTACTTGTCCAATTCATTTGTAAACACCATTCTGTATCTCCTGTTGCTATTCTTATACTCAAGGTCATGAATATTCTGTATTTTCAGTGTTGATGTAAAGTTCACTGAGTCATACATCAATTAGACCAAATGGATTCCTGTTGGTAGAAACCAGTGTATCCCAATTTAGAAGCTTATTTGAGAGAATTTGAGATAACAACCTGTCATCTCTTACTTTGAAATAAAATAGTTAGTAGAGAAAGCAAAACAAATTAAAGCTAAGCAGCAAAATTCTGACTGGTTCAAGAGATTKTTCAATTGCATTTGTGTAATTACTTCCTTCTGGATGCACACACACATTTCTTACATAATTATTCTATTTGATTCAGTCCCAATTTATATCACATTGGTTAATCAATTATTTTCAGACTCATTTCATGCTGGAGACTCCCTACTGGAGGCAGAAATCCTTCCTCTGTTTTGGAAACAATTTGCTTTCATATTTTTGCAGTATCTATAATAGTTGTAAGAATATCACATATAGTTTAGTTACTAAAATAACATGAAAATCAGAAGTTTTTGCACTGTCTTGGAAAATGTCTGCTTTTATGTTATTGGTGGTTAATAGAATTACAGAATGATAGAATGTCTTTGGTTGGAAGAGCCCCTAAAGGTCCAGCAGCAGCAGCAGCACTTAGTGTTAAACCTCATGAGATTCCCAWGGGCTGCTTCTTGATSTTGTCCRAAGTGGATGGGTCCYRTTCTTCAGGTTATCACGCACAGGTGTGTCAGCTTGTTGCCTTCTGCAAATTTGCTGAGTGTGCACTCAATCCTTTTGTCTGTGTTATCAATAAAGATATTAAATAGCTCTGGTCCCATTGCTGACTCCTGAAGGACACCAGTTGTCACTGATRTCCATTGGGACTCRAAGCTGTTGACCACTGCCCTCTGGATGTGRGTGTCCAACCAATTCCTTGTCCATCTAACAGTACACCCATCAAATCCCTCTTTCTCCTATTTAAAGAGCAGGATGTTGGGGGTGATTATGCCAAAGGCTTTACGTAAGTCCAGACAAACGACATCTGCAGCCCTGCTCTTGTCCATTGATGCAGTCACTCCATCACAGGAGATCACTGGGTTAAGGCTTGCCCTCAGTGAATCTGTGCTGGCTTTACCTCCCTCTTCCCTGTGTGCCTTAGCAGAGCTGCTAGGAGGATCTTATCCATGATGTTCCCAGAAACAGAGGTGAGGCTGACAGGTCAGTCATTCCCAGGGTCCTCCTTTCTACCCTTTTTAAGATGGGTTCAATGTTTCCATTTTCCCTGTCACCTGGGATAATTGGTGATTAAAATGTCACTGTTTTCACCTAAACAGTGGAATTTAGAAACAGTTTCCCAGRAGTGGACATCACACTAGGAGCATGAAATTGAATTAATACATTGTCATATCAGCTTTTAAACAGCTCTGGTTTGCCTTGAATTGGTTTCTTTAGGATGTTATACRCRGAATTAAAATTTGCCATTAAATCTTGTGTTAATTTACCTACTTGGTGGTTGTTTGGACAGCAAAGGAACTAGTATTGAAGTAAGTAAAATAAAGTGTAAAATGTAAAAAACACATTTACTTAATCCTAAAAACAATGTTCGTTAAACAGTGTTCTTTATCTTTTATAATAAACAAATATACAGAGGCAACATGATTTATTAGAGTGGATGTAAATAGTGCACACATCAACATATTCATATGTGCAAAATTAGCCTGTGAAACTCACTGCCACAGAATAAATGAAAACAGCTTTTTGTTAAAATTTTTTAGAGGAATAAATCAATATCCTAACTTAATAATTATAAGACATCAGCTCTCAGCTACATTCAGTTATGACAGTGATTGTAATACTGTGCCCACTCTCCAAACTCACCTACATAGAGAATATCCTTAAATCCATGAAAAAATTACTTTTCTAGTACAAGGAAGATATTTKTCCCTGCACACAATATTCTAGAGGTTTATCTCTGAAGTAGCTGACAATGACTGCTGTCAAATCAAATAAATGTTTAGATCACTTGATATAGCAAATTCTTCACTGGCAAAGTAGCTGTCTGTCAGAATAGTTATACTTCTTCATTTGTTCTTTCATATTACACATAATGAGAGTAAATTACAGASATAAGTATAAACTTTTTAATGATGCAGCCTAGCATACAAGCCATATAGATCACAATACACTCAGCCCATCTAAGCAGATGATATCTATGCAGCTCTTTGAGCACAGGCACACAGTGGAACTTGAATTACTGCTTGGTTAGTGTTGTRCTTCTTGGGCAGAAATCTGTGCTCAGGGTCAAGAGCCTGGAGAAGCAGGAGCCCCACTGAGCGTAGCCTCAGATGCCCTTTATGCTGTGTGATAACATCATGCAAGTAACTTCAGGCAAACAAGTGAGCCAGGAGCATCTTCTCACAAAATTTATYAACTTGTGCAGGAAGGAATGGCTGCTGGGACAGAAATACAGCAAAGGAAATGTACAGGGTATGCACAGACGACGCTGATCAATGAACAACAATTGGGACCACCCGTGAAGAACATACAGAAATAAACAGAACCAGTGCAGCCTGCAACTGCTTTTAATAAAATCCTCATGACCCTAAATGCCAGCAATAAACAAATTCTAGAAAAATTATATAGAATGAATGGTCATAGGAAAATAAAATAAAATAATAAAAGATATATTTAACTTTTAATTTATGTTTCTTGCTTTTTTTTCCCAAATTCCACTGCAGATTAATTTAATGTTGTATGTTGTATTTTCACTACCTAGAATCCTAGAATGTGTTGGAAGGAACATTTAAAGTAATTTAATCTAAACTTTCAACTAGATCCAGGTTGGTCAGAGACCCGACCCACCTGACCTGGAATATTCTTGTATTCTACCACATCTCTGGRCAACCTGTGCCAGTGCTTTGYTACCTTCATTGTGAAAAAACTCCACACTTCTGGCTTACAGCTTATCTATATCAATGCTTCCTCAGTTTAAAYCATTATGCCTTGTCCTRTCACAGCAGGTCCTGCTGAGAAGTCAATCCCCATCTTTCTTAGGATCCCTTTAAGACTGAAGGGCTACAATAAGGTTCCTCCAGACCCTTGCCCTGTCCAAGATGAACAACTCCGATTCTCTCAGCCTTTCYCACAGGTGAGGCATTCCAGCCCTCTGATAATCTTCATGACTCTYCTTTGGACCCATTCAAACAGGTCTGTCCTGTGTTGGGGTTCCCAGAGCTGGATGCAACACTCTGAGTGGGCTCTCACCAGAGCAGAGCAGAGGGGCAGAATCCCCTCCCTGGCCCTGATGCCCAACTGCTTTGGATGCAGCCCAGGACCCATTTGGCTTTCTGGGGTGCGAGTGCCTATGGCTGGGTCATGTCCAGCCTCTCACCCACCAGCACCCCCAAATCCTTCTCCACAGGGCTGCTCTGAATCTGTTCAGTCTGTAACAATACTGGAGGTTGCCCCAACCCAGGTGCTGCACCATGCACTTGGCTTTGTTGGACCTGGTGAGATTTCCATGGGGCCAATTCCTGACCTTGTCCAGGTCCCTCTGGATGGCACCCCAACCATCAGGCATACTCCTGTGCCAGCATCAGTTGATATATCACCCTATGGTCTCCACTGCATTGCAATCTTTGACTACCTTTGAAGGACATCCCCAGAAACCCAACATACAGTAAAACATCCTGYATCAAATTCCAATTCCAGCAATTAATCTACATGAGTCATGTATTAGCACACATTAACCAGGATTTGTTGGCAAAAGAAATTCTAAGAAAGGAGAATTGAAGATGAAAAAAAAATCTCCACAATTTTTGGCTTTCTTTTTTTAGTTATACTTCTCTTTGAATTAAGGCTTTTCTAAATTGTCAAGTACTGTAAGCCTTCAGGCTTTCATACTCTATTATGTCCTGAGGTATTTCTGCCCACAGAGCTACAGCTGCTGAATTTGAAGATGGCTGCACCTCCCATCATGCAAGTGCAATGCTTAGTCTGCCATAAAATACAACCCACTTGATAGTTTGGTTGAATCTTCATATCTGAAGTATTGTMTCTTTATGCTTCAGGTTTCATTTTKTAAAGACTMRTTTTCTAATTTCTCTTGTGAAAAATTGAATATTKCAGGTTGTATTTCAGGAAACAGAGGCAGCATTTCCTTCCTGTGCTTGGCAGAAAAGAAAGTTGAATTGCACAGTCCAAATATGGGTAATGCTGCTGTTAAAGGCAGTAAGAGTTTCTAGAGGCAATTCTAATARCTTCACCCAGGAAGCTTATTTCCAAATGTGGTTTACAGTCTGACCTAC
This sequence comes from Alauda arvensis, assembly GCA_902810485.1. Classification (NCBI taxonomy): domain Eukaryota; kingdom Metazoa; phylum Chordata; class Aves; order Passeriformes; family Alaudidae; genus Alauda; species Alauda arvensis. Next base: position 1,427,831 of record CADDXX010000197.1, on the reverse strand, counting down.
AAAGCATAGCTTGTTATTGGAAACAATGGCAAGGACATGGGTTTTTCAAGGGCATTTGTTAAACTTGCTGCTTCCCATTAGCTTTCATGTTTATAGTCCAATAAGTGTTTTCATTGCTTCCAGTAGTTAAGTCCTTGATATAATTAGATGTAGTCATTAAGCTGTTTGATATTATATAATGTAGCAGTTTTTCTTTAAGCAATATCTTTATGCAGGCAAGACAAATTCAGATTTTATCCAAACAAGCAGAATTCCCACAAGACAGTCCAAGTTATACTCAAATTAGAGATATGCTAGAGGCARATTCATACTGTCCTTCATTAAAGTCTTTTTTGTGGTTTTGGATGCTTGGTACAGCATTACTTGTAAAGTAAAATACATAACCTGAGGTGTTAGATACGTATGTCTGGATTGTCTCCATGTGAGTTAGAGTCCACATCGTTGAAAAAACATTCTCCTGCTATTTGTTTTCCTACCCACTGGTGTGAAGATTTTTATTTGYTTTTTGGGGCAGCATTGTTATCATGGCAGTAGGAAGAAATAATGGCACAAAAAGAGCTCCATAGGAATATTATAATAGAGAGTAATATTACTGAAAGCTGAACACATAGAACAGTGCATTTGGCAGCATAATTTTAGCTCATGATTTAGCGGAATCTTTTTTTTTATCTGCATTTTTTTATTTTAAAAAATGGTTCAAGTGGAGTMAGAGCCAATCTCTGGATTAAACAATTTTGGCTTCTGTTCTAGGTTTGCTCTCCTTCAGATATTCTTTGTAGAAATATCTAAAGAGGAAAGTGGAAAAGCCTCTCAGACTTCAGTTTACTGCTCCTCCATGATGAGATACATACCTCTCTCCTAAAGTTCTTTTGCTGTTGGTGTTGCTTTCACACCTGCCTTTAGTCTTTTCTGTGTGGTGGTTTTATTGTTGTACTGCTGTTGGCCAGCTGCAGCCAGAGGTCTCACTGAGCAGGGATTTCCATTGCTGGGACACCATTGCCACTGCTCTGGTTCTGATTTGTGCTAATAACTTTCTTTCAGGTGCTTGTTGGAAGGTGGATTTCAYAGGCTCTGGCAGAGCTGTTTGAAYCATCCATCTCAGCTGATTRATGCCTAATTGTATGAGTGGTTTTAGGATTTTGAGACTGCTTTATTCTAAGATTTTTAGTTTCAAGGTAGCAGTACTTACAAATAGGATTTAGAAGACAGAGCTATGAAGTCTCCAAGCACAAGACTGGACATTGCCCAGTGACAAGTACCAAAAGAGCTCATCTTTAAAACTTAGTGATTTGAGGCTTGTGAAGGCTGAGTACTTGRCTGGTGTTTTGGCTGTTCCTTCCTCAGCAAGACAAAAGTTTTAGTTTCACTGCTCTTTCAGTAGCTCTCAAAATGAGAAATGATTACTGCGACTCCACCTGCATTCACTGCTCTGCTTTCCTGGAGCTCAGCTTTTACTGAAATGTGAACTGTGAAAGAAARACTGTGAAAATAACTTAAGAAAATGAAACTTCTGCAAAAAAATTTATGTGTGTTCTCTTGAGACAGTGTCCATTCTCCAATAGCTGAAGTAATGCAATATAGAAACAGAGTTTGTATGCAAGTTTATTTTCCTGCAATTCCAGAGAAAGGAAGTATTCAGGTCAGTGTRACAGCAGTGAGAATTCACACTTTTCCTGCCATCAGAGAGAAATGCTGTAACATCGTGAGACATCATCATGGTAGGAAATGTTGTTCATGTATCCCTATCACAGAGTTGGGGTGTTTTGCTGCCACTTCCAGGAGTTTCAATGTAATCCATAGGAAGTCTTACACATGATAAATTTGTAAGGAACTGTAGCTGCTTATACCTAGAGCCATACAAGATATAAAAGAGTATAGCCATGAGTTTTTTTCTACAATATGGAAGTCATGATCCATGAAAGTCATAAAAATGCCTGTGGGTTTGCTTATGAAATATGGAAGAAGATAAATTCAATTATTAAAATCAAATCCTTCCTTTACTTTAAAATATTCCTTACTTTCTTCATAAAGATTCTTTTGGGAGATAAAAATTTCTGAAACCAGTTATTTTTACTAGTAGCTATAGTTAGGTTTTTACTAGTACTTTTAGCTGGGTTTTCAGTTAAAATCCCAGGTTCATGCAAAAAAAAGTTCTTGCTACTTACATGGTGAATGCTGCAAAAGCAGAGTAMCTGTTTTGGAGTTTTCATATTTCCTTTGAAGTTTTATTTTTTTACTAATATTGATTTTTTTAGTATTTATTTCAGTCCAGTCTTCTGCAGTGAGTATGAATTATTCTATAGCCCTTAAATACATTATCTATGCTTTGAACCAAAGTTAATGTTTTCTCTTTTTTTTAATCTCGTGAAAAAATTTCTAAAATAACTTTAATGATTTCATTTGGTAGTTTCCCTCTGAACTGCTACTCCATACAGTTCAGCTAATTAGGGAATCAGGCACAGTGAGAAAGCCCAAACTAAGTAAATAATTGTACATGGCTATTCTTGAGAAGAACATCTTATTGAGGTAGAAAAAGAGACAGAAACTTCTTTCCTACTGCCTSAAGATCTACTTGAACACTCCTGCTGTTTTATTCCACCTCCTCAGGGTGCAACTTTGGCCTTGAACCCATGAGAAAGGAACTTGTTTTGAACACATCAGTGCTGCACCTCAGAGTGTACCTTGTGGTTCTTTAGTATAGCCATAGAACAAATTTGTGTACCAAATAAACCTTKAAAGTACACCAAGTAACTGATATAGACCTACTACTGTGACTCACAGCAGCCATGGCCTGGTTAAATGGGAATGGAAAGGTTCCTTTGGATAGTTACACACCTCTTTTTTCCTGCTTTTCTCCTTGCAAACACACCCTTTACCCACTAACAGCAAATTTCTCCATCTAGTAACTTGGGTAATTTCATAGATTGCATTTGTCTGTGGCAATTCTGATTTATCAGTTCACCCCAAAGAAGTTTTTGTTTCGTATCAACAGGTTCTAGTGTTGTAACTTATAAATAAATTCCTTAGAATATTATTATTCAGGAAGAAGCAATATGAAGTTAGAATTAAGAACTTTGCAATYTACCAAGGGTAGGAACCATAGATTTAATGTCAATCTACATTTACTATTTTACTTAGGTCTGGCCAAAATTTCAGTTCTACTGATTTAAYAATACATACTTTTAAAAARGGAAAATGCCATTGACTTAAAGGACCTTTGACTCATTCCCTATGTGACAAATATTCTGAAAATGTGCTATTATCTCAGCTGAGATGTGCTGCATACCATGAGTTTATGTGGTATCAATTCACAGGAGARTGTATGCCTTAAGTCAGATCACATTTCTTGGAAAGTTCTTGTTCCTTAAAACTGCATATAAGACTTTCACTTCACTGAGGTCAAATCATCTGATTTCTAATATTTTACCAACCCTAAAGCAATTTTCAGATAATATAAGTTTGMTTCGATTGTCCTTGTGGAATCACTTCTGAACTGTAAACTTTACCACTGTTCTCCGATTTCTATTCCCATCWTGGTACAGAAATACTTCTTAAAATAATCCCTGACTTTTCAGGGACTCAGTTCAGCTGAAATTTGACTTTTCAGACCCTGCAACAGAGTAGCTAATTCAAATTCCAAAAATCACGCCAAAAAAAAAAGTTAAAATTAACCTCAGTGAAATTGTTACAGATTATACTGCAGTGATACCCAAAGCAGTATAAGCAATGCTTGCCCTGCATCCTCTCATTGCAGCCTAAATTCTGGGTCAATCCATGAGACCTGGCAAATGGAAGAAGTTCCTGCCAAGACCTCTAGGAAGACTTCAGAAAAAGGACCAGGGTGTTGCAGGTAATAGTGCAGTAGACACAATCACTGTTAACACTGTAAATATTGAACTCAGACAAATAGCAAGACCATTACATTTCTTCTGACATACTAGTGTCAGCAAAACCAGTCTAGATCAGAGTTTTGCTGCAAACAATATAATTCTACCACAAAAAAACCACGAAACTATTTTTGTTCTTGAGAGCTTGCAATTAAACTGGGTATAAGAAAGAGCAGGGCTGGGGAAAGGCAGTGCTGCCAGCCACGCTGTTTCAGATGAAGAATCCAATACAGAGACAATAACCAACACCAGAGTTCAGCTCTGGTCTCCTGTGTTGCAGGTTGATGTGTTAAACACAATATTGTCCTTTTGTCTTCCTGTACTTTTGAAAAACACACTGTAAAGTTTTGGATGAGAAATGTGTATGAGAGTAATGCCTAAAAGATTTAGATCCCCAGAGAGTAAGGCAGCTCTGGCTGACAGACTACTTTACTGGGCAACCAAGGTAACATAGTCCTGGATTCTAAYATACAGTGTTAAAGATACTGCAAAAATTAAATTGAAATCCCTCCTAGTTTCTGCTCATATTAGCATATTTTAGTTCATTTTAACAYTGTATGTTTTCTTATTGCTATGTATACCTTTCATTTATGCATAGCAGGGGTGGCAATGGGGAGGGTATTGTTTATACATGTGTTGAATGTTCTCTGGCCAGAGAAAGCAAGAGATGTGACTGTGCAAACATACATAGCATGTAGTACCTCCACATCACCTACATTTCTCTGTGTTTCATTGAAGTTTAAAAATAGGATCCTCTGAAGCACTCTTGAAGCATACTAATGCCATTTAAAGGTTTTTACTGAAAGTCAGCATATTACAGGCTAACATCTGACTCAGTTGTCAAGMTTCTAGTTCCAGCAAGAGCACGAGAGTATTAATTCACTCTTGACAATATGTAAGTTCCTGGGGATATTTTTAATCTTGTACAAATATCCTGCAATAAAAAGTTCCTGGTAACTTTATTAACAAAGGACAAAGTAATGAAAGAGAAGGTCAATAGGAAAGATCTGCAAATCTTTGATGTTAAAATATGTATCACAGTGCCTCTGGATTGTGTTTTCTGTAGTCTAATTATATAAATCTGATTGTAAAACTTTATTTCTAAAAAAAAATTGAACTTCTTTTTCTAAAGTAGATTAACATCTCCTGAACATAGTTATTTAGGTAAAAGASGAGTATATGCCATGTTTTTCATTTAAKAAATGTARTATGAGGAATTGTGTGTAAAACAGTGTATATACTTTACCCTTGCAAATAAAAAAAGTTCTTTTGCACTTCCAGGGCTTTCAGTCATCAATTCCAGAACTACTGCAATTCTCTGACAGAGACTAGGGATAGAAAGAGAACCAGCTGGGTTTTGTTCAGCATTTCACTTTGGTTAGCTACAAACCTCATCACTGGCCTGGGCCCAGGTTTTTCCTTCAGTAGTTTAAGGTACCCAGTGGGGCCCACATTTTTAATGTGAGTGAAAGGAAAGTGGAATGACAGGGACTTATCCAAGCCCAAATAATGTATCTGCTGCAGCAGCTGGAAGGAGAGCTCCAAATACCCCAGTGGATCAAAGTGCAGTCCTATAAAGAAGAAAAAAAACCAAAAACAAACAAACAAACAAACAAAAAAACCTAAACAAAGCTGCTTTATGACTGAACAAGGATTATTTTACATATAAGTTATTAGTTTGAACTATTGCTAGGCTTCCAGACACCATGTCATGCAGGAAAACAACTGCAAATATCTCAGATAAGTTTCTTGGTAAGCTGCCTCTTGTAAAATAGCTCTTTCTTCTGGGGAAAGAAAATCCCCAAGAGAATAAAAAATACTTGCTAATAGTACGGGATGTGAGTTATATGAGATGAAGGTATTTTCATACAGATATAGCTGCTCAAATTGACTCTTGAGCAACAAACCTGAATGATGTTATACCTAAAGCTTGTAAACCTATGTATCTTTTTTTGAGGTAACCATAGGATAGATTTTTCCAATATCTTATGAATATAATTCTAGTTAAAATTAAGGAACAGTATTATATACAAGTAGCAACTCAGTGAACAGTGGCAAACAAGACATAAGAATAGGAAATAGGTCATGCTGGAAAGTAAGGACACTCATGTTCCTGAAAGATAAGAGACTCCCTAAAGCTCTTGTTGGTTTTGTGTGAGAAAAGAAGAAAAGACAAACTTAATAACTCCCAGAAATATAAAATAAAAAAATTAAATTCTAGTTTTTGGATTAAAACATTTGGCAAAATTGAAAACTAACAAAAAATACAATAGATAAAATTGAGTCTGTGGAATGCAGCCTACAAATGCTATGTATTCATGAGGACAAAGTATTAGATATGGAGTATCTTTTAATGCTAGTGTGTTGTCTTAGTTTGGGTCTTAAGTCTCCGGAATTTCATACCACAAAATAAAAGACTTCCCAGCACATAACAAGGTATTGATTCTTTATTGATCTTTTTGAAACACAAAGTACCTGGTAACATATGGAAGTAAGGAAAATCTGATTTTTTCAAAAGATAAGTCCAAGGAGCACAGGCTAGCAGAGTCATTAGATCAAGTCCCCTGCTATTTCAARCAGCTGTCTCCTAGATAACTTTCCATGAACTTAACTATATCAAATTTAAATGGGTGACATTGGTAGCTACCAATTGCTGTTTCTATGGAGTCTCATTCAAGAGCAAAAGTGGCTAAGGAGCCTTCCTTATATTTTTAGTCTGGATTACTTTATTTGTCGTATGCCAAGATTGTGTCTTGGTTAAGACAGCATAGGAGACTTGAACTGACCAAACAGATCAATGTTCTCTAGCACACCCTCCTTATCCTACCCTGTGTTTCATTTTTTTTCTGTTTGCTTTGCCCTTTCTTAAAAAGACCYACATATCATTGCATGGCTTCAGTCTGTGGTTAGAAGAGAATGCTTTAATTTAATTACTGCCTAGAGAATCAGGTTTTACTGACTAGTCCGTAATCTTAAAGACACAGTTAAGTTTGTTAAAACATAGTTTTCCCATCAAGGTAAAACAAAGACTGATTAGTTTTGCATTAATTCCAGTAGCAATATTTACTGCAGCATTGGTGAAGCACTGAAACAATACAATGGCTGAACAGACTTTTAATTAACATGTGGTTGTTATTGCCTTGGAAATAGCTAAGGTAGCCACAAGCAATCTTAGTTCTTGTTTTCCATGTGATCATACAGATTTGGTTTTGGTTTGTATAAACTCAGGCAGGAGATCAGTGAAAGATAAAAACACATACAGATTTGAGCAAATTTATTTGCTAAGAARTATATTGAGAAGGAAGACCAATATTTTCAGTCACTTCAGTGAAAGGATAAACTGGGCATTGAATATCTTCAATGAGCCCTGAAGAACTGTGCTTCCTGTCAATCTAAAGTAACAATAAATTAAGCATTTACTATCTTTGCCACCAGATAGATCATTGACACGTGAAGAGAGCAGTACTACTCTTTGTTTTCAGAGCAGAAAAATACATTTGATGTTTAATGCAGGGCTAGTCTCAACTGGGGAATKTCTGTTCATTGAGTACAAAGAATAATTTTTTGCCAGCAGCCTTTTTAAACCCATGGTTTTCCTATCTGTCTAAGGCTGTTTTATATTAAAGCAATGGGACTAAATATTTAATGGGGACACCTTGTAGGAGTAAATGAAACAAGGCAAACACTTTTTTTAAGAATATCATTTGCTGAGTATTCAATAATTTTTAAGTTAGGATTCAACAACTAATTTTAGCTACCCAAAAATTGAGTAGGTAATTGATAAAGCAAATAAACAGAGAGAACAAAATCCAAGGGCATTTATTAATATTTKAATTTTAAAATAGGTGGAATTAGTGACTGGCTGATCACAGAATTTCTGTAGGGTGTCTCACATCTGATTATGGAAGGCTCCTGAATGCCYATCTAACACTGGGAGCTTAACTATTAGACTGCTAAAGTTGGCTAAGAATAACATTTCAGCCTTTAATAACACTTTTTACATTAACATTTCTGACCAGTTAATTAATTATTAATGACCACTGAATTAATTMAGGCCTTTATTTGCTATAACCATAAAGACCAGTTGTCCAGTTTCTTTATTAACAAAACATCTGCTTTAACTGAAAATGCTGAAAGATAAAAACTTACCACAGTGAGAGTCAGGTCAATGAAATCTTGACATGCTCATGGTCAGAGATGTATAAAACTTACATGTACGATTCTCTCAGCTGGAAACAGTAGGAAAAGGAAGGGGAAAATCACATATTCATAYTTCCATCCTTGCAGTATCTATGTGCAACATGGATATGTGGCACCCAACACATTGTGTTATGTAATAGAACTAAACTAGGAACAGGGTTCCTGCTGATTTTTTTCTGGGGAAGAATACTTCAAATACTACGCAGCTTTGAAGCAGTTGGTTGCTAAAGTCACGACTCAGTGGTGCCTGAGCATCTGCAAGAAGTCACATAGATCTGTAGTGGCTGACTCATTTCCAGTTTTGCAGAGTTATGTGCGTCACAGCTTTGATTAATGGGACTGGTGGTGAGAAAGACAGCATCTGGGAGAAACTGAGGAGGTCACTGCAGTCACACTCATTTGTCAGACAGAGTCTGATTTTGAACATAATTGTTATAATTGCTATAAAATTTCCTAACTTGAAATATCATTCTTGCAAAGAAAATTGTASAGAGTTCTCAAATGCAAAGGGAAGAATATGAGATTTCAGTCTAARTCGAGGATTTTCCAGTGTTTGATAAAACTTATACTTTCCCAGTTCTGTAGAAATGCCAAGCACAAGATTTGTTAACAGAGGAATGTGGTGTCAAAGATCAGTTCAGCAAGTGAGCTTCTCTCTGCCCAAAGTAAAATCCTTGCAGATGTTCTTATAAAAGCAGCAAGATTGTGTTTAACAAAAAAGACACTGCATGGCATTTTCTATTTTGGAAAAATAAAGCCGCTTTTCTGGTATCTTTCTCAGCTCACCTAATCTTCCACTACCTTGCATCACCAGGATTTTCCTTCTGAATATTTTTGCAATACTGAATACCAGTTTGGCATCTTCCATTCAGTGGCTGTTAGCTAGAAGGTACAAAAAGGCTTCTCCACCTTTCCCCTACTCTGGAGTGAGAGGGATGGGCAGAGGCATCTTGGCAGTAGGAACACATGTGGATTTTCAGGCATTACAGAGGTGAGTCCATGGCCAAATGCCAGAAGATTCCTGCTGTTTGAAATATGRCAGAGCCCATTTCAGCAATACTCCTGAGTCTGCCAATGGCAGGTGCAAAATCAGTGACAGATGGAAGACAGCGAATGGGCTCTTCTGTCTCTTCTTTAATCAAGTCTGGGGATTTACACATTGAACAACATTACTTAGAAATTTTTTTCCTTTAATTCTATTATTTTAAAATATATCAAATTATCTCATGGCAGGATATATTTCTCAAAACAAACATTAAAGAAGAAATTAAAGCTAGCAAATTATTAGTCTCTTTTGTTCAAAAGTATGGTCATGGAAATGAAACAAAAATATGTCAGAACATCTTACAGACTTTGCTGGCATCTACTAAGTTTAGAACAAATTTGTATACAGTTAGAGTTTAATGCCTGAACTCTCCTGTAATTGCACAAATTTTAATAGTAAATTATTGGTTGACTTTTTTGTGATTTGATCCTACAATTTGAAGTGTTGGATGCGCAAATTGAGTAATAACCCCAAAAAAGTCGGTGGCAGTAAATATAGAGAAATTAATCTCTGTACAAGTTTTTATATTCAGCATTGATCATATAATTGGGGAGCAATCACAAAAAATCACATTACTAGTAGTATTTGCTCTGGGGATGTATTTTAAACAGCACTTTAATACCAAATGGACCCCGTCATTTGTGCTGGCTCATCACCTTAAAAGTTAGTGTTGCTTCTCCTGTGCAATGGAGCAGGAAATCAGACAGTAAACACTGCAAGAATTATCAACAATCTTCAGCAGTACCTAGTGKTAACTGAATAAATATGGGGTTTCTGAATATAATTTGTACTCAGAGAAAGTGAGSGGAGCAGCCTGAAGGAATGAAAACAATGGTGCATGCTGGATTTTCTGAAATAAACAGCCTTGTTCATTCGCAAATGACGAATGAATGAAAGCAGTGGCTTTTCAGGAAATACCATTGCAAGGTTTTGTGTGAATCCAAAATTTTGGTAATTTTTAGGAAGCTTTCAGATTGGCACATACACACACCCATCCACATACACACACAAACCTTTTAAAAAGTACGTGCTTTTGCTTCCAGTCTTAATCTAAGACTAAATTCTTCAGCATTTATATCTGTCACCTCTAAATGCTAATGCTTTTTCTCTGCTCCTGTGTTTTAGCAAAAGTGMATAAGGGGTGTGCCAAGAATAACAACTGAATGCAATTGCAGGTATTTTATTTTAATGACATTCAGAATACTAATTTATATTCATGCAAATAATTACTAGAAAAAGTTTACAATAGAAAGAAATCCCTGCCCTGTTACTTACTAATTTTCTCCTTACAGAGCCAAAGCCTTTTTTAGGTGCAGTCTGTTTCCTTACATTTTTAGAAGAAATATATTTAGTACCTAGGATGAAGCCATCTCATCTACATTTATAAGAAGGAAATTTTCAGTGTTTTAGTATCCTCAGTGAATATGTATTAAAAGATGCATCCTATTGAACATGTCAACATAAAATTAGCTTGACATAATCTACCTTCATTTGTAGAGTAAAAACTGAGAAAAACTGCAGACTTTTTGAAAAAGCAAAACAAATTCAAAATGATTCTTTGGAGGTGTGTGGTTAAACTATTCTCTACATCCTTTCCTTTCCTTCTCCAAGATGCAGATATTGTTCTCACAGATTGCATAACTTGAAAAATCACATTCTTGAGTCACCAATTCTGAAATGTAATACAATAATGAGGTCCCTAGTGCACTTAAATTTTATGAAGCCCAGACATAGTCAGGGAACACATATATCAAAAAAGAAGGGTCAGCAATATTCTCCTTTTTTAACAAAGTTAAGTAGCCATTAAATTGCCTTAAAAATTGSAAGAATACTACTTATTCAACATAATCCTCCAGTAATCTATAGGCATTTTTAAATTGTTTCCTCCAGTGGAGAGGCCACATTTTGGCATCCTCTATTGGGCTGTGAAGTGAGCATTGCAGAGACACTGTGACCAGGCTGTCTGGTGTCCTGGCTGCAGGCTGGGTTCGTGCTGGTGCCTGGCAGAGGGCATCCAACCCACACAGCACACCGTGCTGCTCCTGCACAGCCTTCTTCCTGCACCAGTGCTTTGCACCTGAGGCACTGCCTCCTCTGCAGGTGCTGTCTACACACCAATGTTTACTGTTAGCAGGAACTCCCAGCAGCAGACCCYGTGTGATTACTGCTGACTGGGTGGGCCAGGCTGCTTCCCAACCTTCATTTCTTCTCCAGCCCTTACCTGCACTGCATGTGAGGTAGCTATCCTGTTTCATGAGATACAAATAAAGGGAGAGAAAATCCCTAAACAGTAGAATGTATACCCTAAGTACATCTTAG
>CADDXX010000197.1:1384353-1414892 GCA_902810485.1 Alauda arvensis | reverse complement strand
TGATGATTTGATGTGCTTCCTGATCAGTTTACTTGAGTTTCTTGGCCTGTCACTATTCCCCTGGTCATCACCAATCTCTGTGGTTGATTTAAAAAGACAACCTGATTCATAGGACCAGGAAAATATCCCCAAGGACACAAGCTTATTCTTCTAGTATCACTRGCAACATCCTCAGATAATTTTCTCCAGAAACCTTTTAGGCTCCASCTTGAAAGGGATGTGTTTTCCGTTATTGCAGTGATTGAAAAGTTATTTCAAGACCCTTATGTTTTGAGTTTAGAAATTTTCTTCTAATTACCTTCTAAGCAATAAAAACACATTTGTTTTTATGCCAACTTTGTCTATTACATTAAAATGTTCTCTTTTCCTGTCTGCACTTCCTGTGGAGAAACAGTGATGMTATCTCATTGCAATACCAATTTACCAACCTAGATATTCCAATTTTAATTAGCTTTTCATCATATGAAGCATTTCCCATTCTCCTGATCAGATTTTAGGGCTTTRCATTTAAACAAAGGAATAGAAATTACAACGATTCCCCCAAACACACAATTAGGCTGAAAGAGCCTAATGGTAGTGTCTCCAGTCTGTGAAATAATAAGACAAAACCTCTTCAGCATTTTGTTGTATAAGATATTTGGGTTTATTATGTAGTTCTTTCATAGATTTATAAATTATCATGTTTTTATGATGTAATTTAACTTGAAAATTTAAATGAAAAGGGAGATGATGGGTTCATTGCACTCTTTGTTAAGCAGTTTCCATATAATTAATACAGAAATTAGTACATTTTGAGCATTACCTTATGGATCAATTGTATCTTAATACAGTTATATAGTTAATAGCAATTAAAATAATTTTGTCAGATGCTTTCTTACTAAKTAGCTAAGTCAACATAGTGTTGGAGCCTGACTCACATGAGATCTTCACAAATAAGTCTTGACTGGTAAGAATATCTGTTGCATTTTGGTTGCTATCTTAACATCACTTTGAAAAATTACAGTTAAAGGTAAAACTTTACTGAAAATCTGAAATTAAGGAACTATGAATTAGTTTAGAAACTGGAGGAAACCATCCTGTTGACAGAATCAGAAGCAAGAATAACCTTTCAATAAGAGATATCAGGCAAAAGGCCAGGCAGTTTTGCCTGGACATCAGGCAAAGCTGGTTTGGCCCTTATTGCAGCCAAGCTGTGGTCTGTCTGCATGTGACACCAGGGGACTTGGTGATGTCACCTCAGCTGGACTCCAGCTCTCAAAGCACACAGTCAGCTTTCATCCAGCTGTGTGAGAGACCAGCTGCCATCAGCCCTGGGATGCATGGAGGGCATGCTAGGGGACCACATGGCAACTAAGGCTGTTAGTTGCTGTGAGCAGTGCCTGTCTCCTCTTGGATGCCGCAGGGTATGACACCTTCTCATTCAAGAGCATGTGCTCTGGAATGGTGTGAAAACAAAGCAACCCATCAAATACTGGCACACTGGCCCTCTTGGGCTTCAGATCCCTGTGGGTGGAGGTATCCAAGGGCAGTCCCTTCAGTTTCTGTTTGAACTATTACATSAAGTAAAAAAGAAATTGTTACAATTCTGGTGCAACTTGCTGGCTGGCCAAAATGAAACCTACTGGAGGAGACTGCACAGAAATTGAATTTATCCATAGAATAGGCAAAGCTTGAGAGAATCACACTTCTACAGGCCTCCAGGGAGATGTCTGCCTTGGACACAGGAGCAGAAATGGCAGATGTGACCCAAGATTAGGGCCGGCCCAAACGTAAATCCTCCAATAGATTTTACCACGTAGTTAGTGGAGAAGAAATTTGGAAAGGCAGTTCTAATATGGTGTCTGGACCAATGTCAGCAACATGGCAGTCCAATGAATGAAAAAGTTACTGAGCTTTGTGTCTGACTCTGTGTTGTTTAACCCCAGATGTCAATTCAGCCCCACAGAGCCGTTTGCTCACTCTTCTCYAGTGGGATGKGGAAGAGAGTTGGAAGAGYAATARTGAGAAAACTCATGGATTGAGATAAAGGCTATTTAATAGGCAAAACAAAACCCACACAGGCAAGCAAAACAAAGTAAGAAATTCACTCACCACTTCCCATGGMCAGGCAGGTTCAAACATCCCCAGGAAAGGACGACCCTAKCATACATAATGGTGACATGGGAAGACAAACACCATCACCCTGAAYGYCTCCTCTTCCTGCTTTTTCCAACTTTATRGGCTGAGCATGATGYTRTACTGTATGGRATATCCCTTGGATCAGTTGTTGTCAGCTGTCCTGGCCATGTGCCCTCCCAAATTCTCATGGTGGGATGAGGTGAGAAAAGCCTTGACTCTGTTAAAGGCTGCTCAGCAATAACAAAAACATCCCTCTGTTATCAACACTAYTGTCAAGACAAATACAAAACAGTTCCACCAGCTATTATGAAGAACCTTAACTAAATCCCAGTCAAAACAATATCCTGCATGATCAACCTTTCTTAAATGCTGCTGGAGTCAAAAGACACTGCTGAGGAACACATGATGTGTAGTGTAAGCAAAGTCTGGAGCAGAACCAGTGTGACTGTGGCATCATTAAGGAAACTGGAGACCTCATGTAGCAGTGATACAGAGCTTGCAAAACTGGCCTTGTACCTAACAGATGAGCTGTGCTATTTTCTCATTGGCAGGGTCCTGCTGCAAACATCAACATMCTACTTGGCTGAGGAGACAAAAAGGCAGGACAAAATCTCTGCTCACATGACTTAAATGAACACATTCACAGGCAGCTTTAGCTACTCTCAGACTATCACATTTGTTTAGAATGATCTCATGCACTGCAYAGACATTGCTGGAAAACCTGTGCCCTGTGTGTTTGCTCTACTGCAGCTTTATGTATGCTGTCTGCTGAACTGGATTTTACAGTCTCACAYGTGAAGTGCTGCATCCTGATTTTCTGATACTGCTGGAAGCCTTCCAGGTTGATTTCCTAATCCTTCTTATATCAGTGTTATATCAGTTTTATCACTGGCAGACTTTATTCCTGCACAAAGGTAGGTCTCCAATATGTAAATGGGATAGAGAGGAAATACTGGAAAGAATAGAATGACATTTTTTTCTGTCAATGCTCTTTAAGTATCAACTCCAGAATCAAGCAGAAAAATTAATCCCAGTCTCTAGATTTTCCTCCTTCCTACCTCTTTCAAGGCATTTGTATCAGAGAAAAGAAAAAAAGGAATGTTTATGTAAATGTGAAGCTGTACAGATTTCATGGSCTCCCTGTCTTCTTCACAGCTGGGAAATGTCTCTATAGACTTTCAAATTTATTCACAATTTACTAATTACTATGTARCATTTTGGGATGCAGGTAGTGAAATATTTAAAATGCATGCAACCATATTTACATGTAAAATAGGTGGCACACATGCAAATGACCTTTTCTAAGATCAATTGACACTTTTCAGAGCCTACAAGCTGACTTTAGAAGATAAGTGATCTTCAAATCTGGTTTTATTCTTACTTTCATTGAGCTCATTACACAGAAAGGTTCACTTTATCAATAAGTTAAACATGCATGACTCCCACTTTCCCTCAGGCTGTGGGATTTGGTATTCATAAATAACCTCTCTTGGTGGGAATAATTTCTCAACTACTGTTGTGTGAATGCAATTCTGATTTGAGAGATGGCTAAAAAGGTAAAATTCAATACAGATGGGGAGCAAAAGACCACAACTGACAACATTGAGCATAGATTGAATAGCTGAATAATGAATAACAAGTCCTAACATGTCTAGCAGAAATGAGGAGGAAAAAAAAGCTGAATCATCACACRCTTTGGTCAGAGTTTGAATCAAGCTTCTGGGATTGGGATAGTAGTCCAAGTTTTGTTATTTTGGATGCTAAATATACATTTAGATTTTGTAATATTTTATTCTCTGTATCTCTGGTGTCCAGTAGATGACCAGTTTGATTTTTAGCATTTACCCATTTGTTCATTTATCATGGACAACACCCAGMAAATTACACAAATGTTACCCCAAATGTTCTTTACCCTATCAAATCCTGTCAAATAGCTATCAGTTTTACATCTCAGTGAGATCTGTTTGAGCACAGCTGACCTTTACTGTGAATCAGGGATAACTCTGCAGATAACTTTGTTGAAAGMGTTGTTCTATTGAGATGGTCTGTGCTGCTTACACAGAGAAGTTGAAAAATGCTGCAGAGAGTGTCTTCCATTAGGTATTTTTGCATTTTCCTAGACTGTTGTAAACCTGAGCAAAATGGATTCTGATGACTCACTTAATATTGTTGCAATTGTTTGGCTTCCATTTTCCTCAAACACAATAAAACCAAATTCAATTGAGACAGACAAGATACTTAAATAATCTTGTCCATGGATTTTACTCTTTAGTTTTAAAAGGCTGTTTTCCCAAGTGGTAATTTTGGTAATTTATTTGTGCTTTTATTGACTTTTGTTGAATSATTCTGGAGGCATCTTGGGTAAAGATTTCCTAACTATAACAATGTATGATTTATTTTCAGTAGCCTATCAGATAAGAACTGGTCTATCAGATACTAACTGTTTTCASTCATTAATAGCACAGAAAACAGTAGATCCTAGTTTGGTAAAACAATCCATGCTCTGACTCCAAATAGGACAACAACAAACTCCAAGCAACATCCTTTCAGTTGTACTGAGACTGGAGAATAGCTTTGATTTATTTGCGATGGAGAGGCTGGATGAATCTCATTCTGGCAGAGAGGAAGTATCAAGACTTTTACAGTACCATAACTCTTGTTCTGTAGACTCCTAAAGGGAGATCTGGCAACTGAGCTTTCAAGGCAGCAATGTTAACTCCTGAGTGTTGAATGAATGTCTGCCTAGGCTTTGGTAAGGCTGTARCAAAGAATTTATCACTGTTTGCTGTGGTCTTTTCTCTGTTGTAATTTCTATGATTTTTTAACTCATCATGAGCAAATCTGAGTGTAATGTTGGCTGRTACAGTTCCTTGTGTTCAGCCTCCTGTGGGTAATGCTTGTGCAGAAAGCTAGGACAAAGACAAGAAATTCTGCTATTATCTGCAGTGTACATAGAAGAAAGGAATGAAGAACTACAGAAGACAGTGAATTTTAAACTGAATCATAAGGGAAAAACAGCTTTCCACATCATACACAGTCACAGTTAATATACAAGTACATAAATCCATTCAGATCAGTGGATTTACAGAAATTTCCAGAGCTGTAAAATTTTGAGTCAGTTTATCTCTAGGTTGTCAGAAACCTTATCATTTCTGAAACCTTAAKGCTGAGAAAATGGCTTCAGAAGAATTCATCTTTATATATCAGTGCTTCTTGGACCCTCTAAGGAATATACAGTGGAGTAATGAAACARTGTGCTTTATACTTTCCACACTTTTCATGGAGAATATTGTTTCCATTTACGCGGGTACTGACTGAAAAAGGAAAAATAATCATAAGAGACTGAAGGGATAATTATTATTGATGAACAACAAATAAAAATTCAAGTCAAGCAAGACCCATTGCTTACAGATCTAAGACCAACATATTGAGCATGGGACACTTTCCATTGCATAGTCCCAATGGTGATGAATTTTCAGGTTTCCTCATCTTTATCACCYACTAAATGGAGTAGAARTAGTGCACCATCCTTCTCAAGACCTTCTGGAAAWGTCAGAACAAATGCTRTGCAGTCATCCTTGTGGTGACATTGTAAATACATCTACCACAGCTGCGCTAGAGGCAAACATTCTGTGAGACAAAACACATACAGCTGACAGATGAGGTCACGTCTTTCCTTTTGGATGGCAAGATGCCTAAAATTGAAAAGGTCTTTCACATAATGTGCATTAAAGAATGAGAAACGTCTTACCCATCTTTCCAGATCTATGATTCAAAGACACCTGCCARGAAAACAAACTCTTATAGATAATTCTGACAGCAACAAGCCAGAAATGATTAATGAAAACAAGCATGATTTTGGCCACAGATATTAGGAAATAAATGAAGGAGAATGTAAGGAGTTAGTATTTTCTCAATATTTGAATCAAGAATTGCTGCTGCTCTCCAGCAAAGTTATCATGATCACWTTCATCAATTACTTTATTGTAATTTGTCCAGGAATATGATGGTGTACCAGAAAATCTGAACACAAATTTGTGTATCTGAAAGAAAGTCACACAATCTATTTGGGCAGGATACTGACAGGAAAGTTAGGCCTGCCTTGTCTTCAAAATTGTGAACATATAGATCAAAACACAAGGATATTTCACAGCAACTTATGTATTGCTACAAATAGAGGCAACTGGAACTTCATGTTCTTCTTTCAGTCTCATCTTACCATGCCTTTCTTCTAAAAATCTTAAGTGCCAGTGGAGCTTTGCTACAACAAAAACCTTCATTATATATGAAACCTGCTCCATGTGTTGTGAAGTACACAGTGAGCCTTCTCRTGCATGATTAGGTCTTTGTTAATCACAAAAGGAAATTTTAAGATGAGCTATTGTGGAATAAAGTGAAAATTTCCCCATTGTATGATAGCTCTGCTCAAGTACTATGAAGCCAGTACTTACCTGTATATWTTTATAGATTACTAGAAGAGGACTTAATATTTGAATGTCTCCAGATGCTGCCTGAAGAAGATAAATCAGTTAACTCTTAGGTTAATATTCTTATAAAGGTTCTTCCTTTCAGACTTCTCTTTATCAGTCTCTCTACCTTTTCATAGGATTAGTTTTTTGATCTCCTAAATACGTTCTCTGCCTTTGGTTGCTTTGAAAAGTAGGACAAGCTAGAAAGGTACTGTGAGCTAGGGGRAAAATATTAAAGTTCAGACTGAATTGTACAGGTGTTTGTGTTCTGTCTCACCAAAGATGTTGATTCTTTTCAGCTTGTAGAATGACCAATAATACCTAGTTGTACCTCAAATGCTACCACTGGTAAATATGCAAGCACAAACAATGCAGAACAGTTATGCATACTCCAAGAACAAGTGCCATGTTAAGTCCTTCATATGTTAAATAAGTTTCCACATTTCTATACAAAAAGGATGATATTGTATATCACTCACTGTGTGCATACTCATTCAGGCAAACTGACCTCTCTGCATGTGGGCACACATGGGATAATAGATTGAGACAAAATTTCTTCTGTATATAGAGTTAAAATGGTAAAAAAAAAGGATTTTTTACTTGTCCTATATTAATAGTTGTCTCTAGGGCACATTTATGTATACAAGAGAAGGCATGAAGTTTATGAATGTTGCTTTATACATTTTTGAGGGTACAGAGAATAAAGTGGCTTAGCTATATAGTTTAATATTTTTTTACTCAGTGTCACAATGAATATGAATGTCACTATCAATTATATTTAGACTTAAGTTTCTGAATGACAAAGCCAAGATAAGTGGCACCCAGAGATTGATGGGAGACTGAGAAGATTTGAAAATGTCTCTTTCTGGGAAAAGAACATGATAACAAACCAATCATTTTCATATTGAAAGCAGAGCTACATTCTTCTTGATGAGTACTGAAGGGAATTAAGCAGTACTCCCCCATGTCTAAGCTAGCTATAAATATTTACCATCTTATTTTAAAGCATGTTGAATCATGATATCTAAGGGGTTTTGCTGCAGAGTTTTGGTCTTGGGMAWTTTTTTTTGTTTTKGTTTGGGGTTTTTGGTTCTCTTTTTTTATAAATAGAAAGTATAAGTGAAGAAATAATGCAGCTGCAAGAAAGCAAAGCACTGACAGTGCCAGGTGTGGGGGTGGGATAGAATGAAAGATTCAAAAATTGAAAAGAAGTATGCCAGGATAACTAGCTCTTATTTAACCTTGGTGTTACTTTCTCTTTATATTTCCAAGTTACATAAACTCTTGAAAACCAGACTCTGAAATAGAAACCAACTAATTCTTAGAAGTTAGCAACATCAGTGCTACAGGACTGAGCATAAAGACAGCACTGCAAGTATTTTATTGCTGCATTTCCATATGGAAGATTCAGGTATAAAAGACTGGCTCAGAAAGAAGTAACCAAATAATTTYAGGCAACATTCACATGTACTTAGTTCTGTCTGTGATAAAAACATGAGTAACAATAATGGATTTCTTCCTCCAGGTTTATGTTATTTCTTCCATTGACTGCTCCCAGTATGTAACTTGCCTCTTCTGTGGCAGAACTAGACAGTTTTTGATCCACTTCTAGCTCCACATCCTTCCCTGCTATGATAAAGGCTTGCCATTTAGTCTCCATTTTGTATTTAGTGACATTCTTTCTCTTCTTTAA
Source organism: Alauda arvensis (assembly GCA_902810485.1). Classification (NCBI taxonomy): domain Eukaryota; kingdom Metazoa; phylum Chordata; class Aves; order Passeriformes; family Alaudidae; genus Alauda; species Alauda arvensis. Next base: position 1,406,612 of record CADDXX010000197.1, on the reverse strand, counting down.
ATGCAGAGCTTTTCTGTGGCCTCTCTTTCTTTCCATTCCTCCCTCCTCTCTCCCTCTCCCTGCCTCCCCTCTTCTAACCTCCTCCCATTCCAGTGCATCAAGATAATTTTGAATTCTGATCCCATCCCACATGCCACCTGCCATCCGTCCTGCCTTGGAGCTGTCAGCAAATTCCATAGGCAGACATTCCCTTCCATCATCCAGGTGGCTAATRGAAATATCAGACAGAACCAGCTCTGGACTATTCTCCTGAGCCCACTTGAGACACCTTTTTGACAGCRAACCTCTGAGAGCAGAACTGACTGTGTGTCCCAGCTGGATGTGCTTCTACCCAGATAACAGGACCCTGGCTTAGGGAAGATGTGTCAAGCAGGATGGTGTAGAACGTTTTGTTTAAGTTGAATTCTGCTCCCCCCCTTGTCCCTCAGAGCAGTCCTTGGCACATAAAGAAATATCTCGATTTAACATTGTATTTTCTTGATCCTTTTTAGGAGCTTTAAAAGAGATTTTGTAATATTTGTGTAACTAAGAGGTAGCTCTGGTGTTTAGTAGATGACCAGTTTGTCTTGCAGCATTTACCCATTTGCTCATTTATCATGGACAACACACAGCAGATTACATAAATGTTACYCCAAATATTCTTTACCCTATAAAATCTGCTAAAATCTAGTTACAGTACCTCTCAGTCTTGCATGCCAGTGAGATCTGTTTCAGAACAGCTAACCTTTACTGTGAATCAGTACTTYTCTTTTTTACATGTAAATCAGTACATGCTGACATGGTTCATGAGTGAAATACAGAGAAAGCTTATGATTAAAATCAAAATCAGAATCAAACATTGTCATATTTGAGAGCTTGAAGATGACTCACCTTAAAATTGGACTTTYTCTGGAATTCAGTCTTTTCAATTAAGCTTTTATAAAGAAAAAAATCTCAGCTGCAGGATGAAATTTATACTCAGAACAAAAATGGGAAGGAAGGAAATGTCTGTTTCACCTCTGAGATTTAAAAAGCACTTTGATTTTCARTAGAGAATATTGCACTTATTTTTTTTCCATGCAGAAAAAAAGTTATAATTTTTTTTTCACTTAGTTAGAAACTTAGACTGCTGGGCCACAGTTAAAATAACATCCTGTCCCTGACAATGTATAAAAGCTATAGTAAATTGGAAATAAGAAGAACTATGAGAAATAATTATGTTCCAAGTTATCTGCGCTTTTTTGTTCATCTCAAGACAAAATCATGTTAACTAAAAAACCTTATCAAAATTCTRTCTATCTGGAGGAGAACCAAGCAGATCAGTAAAATCTGGTGCRTTCCATTTGCAGAAAATTAATAAAWCTCTGCACTACCTGCTGGTTTTGCAGCTGAATAGTAAAATGCCCTAAACAGAGCAAGTAAGACAAACACTGTCAAGCACAACCACAAATTTCTTTTTGTGGAAGAAAACAGGAAGTTGCAACCACATCTCTGAACTTTGCATTTTGAGTTTGTGCTTTAGTTAATACCATGACAAGGCATTCAGTGCAGATCTGGCTGCAGGAGTTCRCTGATTTCGTACTTCTCTGTGTTGTCTCACCCTTCTGCTGGCAAAACATGAAACTTCTTCCACCTCYGTGTCCATGCCCAGTTAGGCACCATCCCTTAAACCACCAAAAGACACATCACAGGGGGATTCTGGATTTGTGTTTGGAAACAGRCTTCAAAAAAGCCAATAAACTATTTTTTGTCTTTTAAAATACAGATGCTCATATGTCTACAATGGTGCTTGTTGGTGTGTAGGGAAGTGTCAAACCTGCTGCATTTCACCTGTTGATGACCATGTTTAGGGGTTTATAAATGTTTCCAAAAGATATTTTGTCTTCCAAGTCMTGCATTAACAGAACCAACTGCAGAACTTCAGACCCTCTTCAGAGGCTTCACCTTGCTGATGACAGAGAGGGSACAAATGATGCCATTCCTCCCTGAGATTTCTCTCTGCAAGGAAGAACATGCAGCAGGCACCATKGCTCATAAGGGGAGCAGAGCCTTCTTGACCCCTGGGCACTGAACATGAGCAGGAGCTGTTTCCATTTCCCGAGTCTTTCTGCCCCTTGGAGGCACACYTGCTTTATCCAGAGCTGAGCTCCATAGAAAAAGAAAGAAACCAAAATTCTCAGTAGGAATATTCTTTTGAAAAATTGGGGAAAATAGCCTTCACAGTAGTAAGTCTCTTTTGTGATTTAGTGAGAAGGCCACAGGCTCTGTTTTAATCCATTTCCAATAGAGTAGAGTTTATATGATACCTCACTTTTTCATTCAAGTAATGCAGCTTGCTGTCTGCTTACTGCTGAGCTCTTATGAGAAGATGCTGCTTACTGCAGACTGATAAATCTTCTTTTAGCTTGGGGCCTTAAATAAAGTGATAAAATTTTAGAACTACTTTAAAACTGCAGTAAAAATTCTTGCTGCACCTACTTTTAACTGTCAGTCTCCTTGTAAAAGTTTTTTTAAGGATTTAGACMTCCAACAACCCTGTAATTGGAAAATGTTTTGCAAAAAATCAGATCTCAGCAATGCAGATTTTGAAAACAGATTTGTGGGCACCATGCTTTTCTGGTCAGAGCCAGGAGCTTTCTGGAAGCAACGCCAATCAGATTGTGCTACTCAACACACTTCTTCAATGTACATTGATGTGTAAAATCCAAGTTGGAGGGTCAAACTTTAATTTGYCCAGAAGAAGCCAATCCATAGTGCCTTACACCYGYTCTYCATCAAAGCAYAGCTCCAACCAAAGGAACATGCAGYTCYTWAGGGTGAAAAAAGCAGGTTACTGCAGCTGGTAGGAGCTTCTCATCACAAACAGGCATTCACCTATGAAGGAAGATAATGAAACAATAGTATGACAATCATTGAGGGGAGACATCCAGTATTTGGTACAGCTCTTCTGATTACCAGCTGTGAAAAATCCCTTCAGTTCTTCTTTGATGGGATAGGTAGGTTTGAGGCTATTTAGTTTAATCTGTTACAGAGGATTAATGGAATGGAGAAGCTATATCAAACCGTATGCAATCCTATATTCTTTGGCAATAAAGAGTTATGGAGTAAATTGTACTGAGGTATGACGAATTCTTCTCAACCTCCATATTAAGGATGTCACCCTGATGCTTTCTTTCATGTTTTATTAGCCTTTACTGCAGACAGTACAGTGGGATAAATCAGGTCATAATCCAGCCCTTTTTCAACCTTCATGATCATCGTTCCACTGCCAGTCTCTATGGTATAGCTGGGAAGAGGTGGAAACATCTGGACCACATACATGCAAGACAGATGAGARGAACATGTTATGTGAAGGGTGCCCTGTCTAATCCAGAAACAAGTGGGCATAAATTACACATCAGATATTCTCATCTCAGAACAAAGCATACAAATGTGCCACGAGCATCTTTCAGTTCWGCTCAGTTGTTGGACTGATCCAGAGCTTTCCCACATGCAAAACTTTTTCCCATGTGCAAGATACAGCACCAGATTACAGCACAAATTAACTGACCAGTTTACATAGCAGAAAATTGAGTTTCACAGAACTATCCTGCATGGTGAATCCACCCCCTCCCAGGGCATTTCTCAGGCTCTGGTGGCATTTGCATTTGGAAACATTGCTTTACTAGATTACTAGAGGGAAACCCGGATCACATTGACATTAGAGCTTATTTTAGCTACAATTTAMAGGCAAATTATATTATTCTGTGATGAAGTGGGTCATAAAGCACACAACAAAGTTAACGTGGATATGCACTATTGATTAAATCTAGAACAGTGGACTGACAGAATATAAAATGTAGTATTACTCTCTATTAGAAAAATACTAATGTCCAGGATGCAAGAGSAAATAAAGAAGGCCATAAGGACCACTGAATACCACTGAAAGGTATGCAACACAGGTTGTGAAGAAAGGCTGTGAGTAAAGCTAGCTGGAAGGGAATTATCAACACTCAGAGGAATTAAGAGATTTGGCATAAACTGAGAGTCTCTCAGAGCAGTGCAGCTTTTCCTTTCCACTGAGTTCATCCTTTCCAGGCTATTTTTCTTCAGGTTGTATTAGTTTTCATCCCCTCCTCCCAAATAAGATTTCACATTAAACATCAACTAGCATGAGCYTCAGTCATAGTGTTGAGAACTGTAATGCCCAGAGGCCAGTTCTCTTACTACAGTCTAACCTGATTGTCTCTGTCAGCCTGCCTGCAAGGTTCTGTCTTCAAAGACAACCAGGCCAAGGACTATATGCAGAGGTAAACTTTCTTCTTCTGTTTTGAAGYTATGCCTTTTCAAAGCCAATTCAAGATTATTTTTTCGGGTTTTGCACTGGAYGATATGTACATTACTCAGTCCTGTCAGGAATAGTTTTGAGGATCTGCCTTCCAGGTCCTTCTTTTACAGGAAAGCATGCATTTCTGTGTGCTTTGCCATTCCTAGTCAACTCCACTCTTTCAGATTAATACATTTCCTTGTAATTTATGACAAATCAGTCTAAGCTCCATATATTTCCATACATACATTGCTTTATGGCATTTCCCTGTCAGTTCATCTGTAAACTTGATAAATGCATAATCCTGCATTCYATGCATTCAGTTTTTTCACCCGTCAAGAGGAAAGTAAAAGATGGGACTTGCACTGGAAGTTATAGTCTCACTCTATGCACTACTCCTGCGTCATAACTACGGTCCTTAATTTAGGATCAGTGTACCAGGGAGAAAAAACCASCACCACCAGAAAACCTCAACAACAAAACCTATCTAATGAGCCTGTTAATAAACTTGACATGAAACACACAGATAAACAGAACAACTTTTAATTAAGACAAACTACATTCCAATTGCTGTCAGAGGTATTTTAATATCTTGTTTCAAAAAGCTTGGGGCTATTATCTAATCCAGTGAGAYGGATTTTTCCTGTAACTTCATGCAATAGAGAATTATCATTTTCTCTTTCAGTCTTTAACACTATATCACCTCACATATGGCTAATGACAAATTTTTCATTTCTCCTTTAATCACAATAATGAAAAATGTATTGTGATTTTGCCAGTTGAATATTACAAACTGCTATCCAGCTACTGAATTTTACAACAAGCCCTTTCTCTGTTTTACTACTGAAGTATTAGATCTTTCCAGAAAATGAAGACCATCATCAATATCACAGTTTTGTGAAACCTGGCATCAAAAGCCAAAACTGTAATATTTTTAGGGTAGTAGTTGTACTTCCCACAGAAATTATCTGCTTTGCTACAGTTATCAGAATATACTCTTTAGCAGGAAGAAGTTTCTTGGGCYAGATTARCTGGGTAAAAATTTGCTGGTCTCACTGTGAGGATCCTTATTAATAAAATATTGTATTTTTTGTAGAAGTGGATGTAAATAAAAAAAAAAAACATTTGGTGCTTGTTTCAATCTGTAACAACTATGTCAAACAGGGAAAGTCAAAGGAATTGAAACACCTTGAGGACAATTTACATGGGCTTCAGGGGCCATCAGCTGCACCACACCTATAGCCCTGTTGGAACTCCTCAAAGATTCCACTGTATATCTGCCTGTTTGACGTGACCTCTGGCCATTTCTGTACATACCTGGGACTGCACATTTCATTTCTCTAGTGCTGTTACAGCTGCATGAAGGCAGCTTTCAATTAATATAGATTTAACTCAGTTACCGTATTTTAAATTTTTTGTGCTTGAAATACATTGCTTATATAGATTTTGTGCACTGATGAACATGTGTGATGAGCACAGCACAAAATTTACTAATAATTAATCTCAGTTGCTGCAGAAATATGGCTTCTTAGCATAATGATAATCTTTACTGCATCTTACCTTCTTCTCAAGTTTTCATCCATCTTTCTAAAATATTGCTCATTTGGCAAATCTGACTGCAAAGGGTTAAGAATTGCATTGAAATGRAAGATGAAAACCAAGCACTAAAATATTCTGGAGATATGATATCATTTGTCATTTGAGTCTAAAATTTTATTAATTCTCTTCAGGCCTGTGGTACCTTAGGCACAAAATATATCTTGGACTYGGGAACTTATCCAATTCCCTTACCATCCTAAAGGATCACAGAATTTATAGTGTAAGAACTTATTGCACTATCAGGCTCTAGATGGTTGAAGGTACATCCTGACCATACAGAAAACATTAAATGTAATACTGATACTTACTTGTATTTAGCCAAATAAATACATTAAATTTATGAGTGAAAATAATACAAGATTGAAAAAAGTTTTGACTCTACTTCTTGATCGCCTGTGATTATTTATTTATACAAAAAGGCAAATCACCAAATTCTGAACAATAATGAAATTATTCAACATAAGAATTCCATTAAATTGGGGTTTTTTTCAATACTTTATTTTTATCTATCTTCTGTTTTGTTCTTTTTGTTGGTCTCTACATAGTGTAGGAGATGATTCAGAGAAGATAAAGGATAACTAAGGCTCCAAGTAAAACGTGACCATCTGGATTTATCTCCTCTCCCCTAAGATGCAGTGACCTGCATATATAGCTATATTTGGTGTGCTGCTCAGCACTCCCTTTGCTTGTGGATTGAGTGTGGTCTGGGAGGAATGCTCACAACTGCCAGTTCAAAACACAGTCTTTAGTCCCCAAAATACAACTTATATTTGTATATTTGAATTTGCAGCATAGGACAGAGCCAGTTTCATATACTGGGTTATCATTTGTCTGTGCATTTGGTTGGCAAATCTGGGATGTCCCAGAAGGAAGAAAGTCAGTGAGGCTACTTTGGCAGCTCAAGTGTTAAAGTTAATCCTGTGCTGTGGAAACAAGTGCTTTCCCTGACATTCCTCCCTGGCATGCATGGGGTAGTCTGACTCATTGTGAGTGGGAAGACTTCATTCACAATCCATCCTGCTGCTGAGAGTGGCCCAGCATGGGACACCCAGCAGTTCAAGATGTGGAAGGGTGAGAGTGATTTATGTGTAACCAGTGATCCCAGSTTCCACAGGCTCAAACTCCTGAGCACCTAAAAAGGGACTGAAATCACAAATTTGTTTTACACAGCCTGATGAACACAAATTAGGTGCTAAGAGGATTTCATTTGCTCCAGCACCTGCATTGCTGCCACCACCTRGCCCCTGACAGAGTGAGAGAGAGCCTGAGCTGTGACCACCATCACCATCAGAGTCACATCCTGACAGCACAAGTCATTCAGACTAACTGATTTTCCAGGTTTTGGGTTGTCCCTGTTTTCCATCGTTTCCAGGCTGGGAGGGAGGAAATTGAGCTGTGGGAGACTCTTCAGCATGCTGCCTGTGGGGTACCAGCTACAGTGAAGAATTATTAATAATATTTAATATTCATAAAATAATATTTTAAAATTCACCATTAATAACCTAGGAAATAATTTTTTAAACCCATCAGCACTAAGTCTTGCTACTATTGAAGTTATACAACTACTACTGCAACAGAAAAAACTAGCAGTAAAGCTGCTCTAATACTGAGAGTTTTTAATATCCTCAATCTTCATGTAATAAAGATAGTTCCACTGATTTTATCCTGAACTATATCCTTGGCTTCTTGTAGCCCACAAAGTCCATCTGGGCAAACAGTGCTGGAGGCAGAGCAGCTGCTTTGCTCACCTCTGGAGCTGAGATTAGAACACAGCTACACCTCTCTGTAAAAGGCCCTCAGGGTGCCATTATTTTCACTGGAAAGCAGCAGCGTAACAAATCCTACAGCCATCAGTGAACCTTGACAGCTCTTAGAGGAATAGTGTCAAGTTGTAGGCTGAGAGAAGTGATACAGGAACAGAGTGACCTCTCTGAGAATACCCTAAGTACCACAGATGTACTGTCAAAAGACCCTTATCTGAACTCATAATCTGAATTTGTAGGATCTGTTCTGCCTTCAGAAGACTTTGTAAAAATATTCGTAGCAAAGGGTAGCAGTGCACTCACTGCACAACTCGAAGGAGTTTGCAAAGTGGTCTATGCAACTGCTTCTTGGYCTCCTAAAATATGAAATATTCAAGAATAGTCTGGAAATTATATCAGTTTTGTGGCCATGGKGAATTAATTATTTACAGAATAGGTAAGACACTCTGCCCTCACAGACATATTCTTTACCAGCTTCAGGTCCACCAGCATCAGATATGAGTGGTGTCTTTATAGAACAGTCTCTGGGACATCTTTCTGGAAGCATATTTCYTGTTGGCATGTATGTCACCAGCCAGCTATTAGGATTTTAGTTCTGACCCAAACAATCCATACAGGAAGGAGCTGAGCTATGATACAGCCTGATGAAGTGCATTTCATAAGCCAGGATTATTGCAGACTCCCATGGTCATTAATCTCTTCAAATGGGTCTTGGTGTAGGCTGACATTTGGAGACAAATAAGTTGTGTCAGAAACAGGGTTGGTGATGTCCAATTTCTTTGCCAGAAAAATATAATCTTAAAGCACACTATGTTCTTCAATGGTCCTGCAAAGAGTCCTGGCAGGAAAATATCTGAATGCAGATGTCCATTTCATTGATACAGATTCACAAATTGGGTATAGCCACACAAAGCAGCATAGTGTTATTCCAACATATTAATGTGTTGAATATGCTMTCAGAAGTTAATGTGACTGAAAGGAATGTCATTCAAACATAGATAATTAGTGTTGCTTACAGAAAAGCAATTATTAACTTTGGTAATGTGCTGTGATAATAAGGCTACCCCACCAYAATTTGGAAAGTTCTGGTGCTGCTTTGCCTTTTGCAGAGTACCCCAGAGGGTTATATTCTCTAGATGAGTGCAACTTTGTGAATAAAGAACAACAACAGATTTGCTTCAGTAATGAMTAGATATAATCCAAGATGCATCCTAAACCAAAGATAAATGTAAGCTATCTTTAGGTTCATTGAAGATACACAAATAGATAAATAATTTACAAAGTTTCAAATACCAAAACAGATCTGAAACTGTGCAAACTATTGAAAACTGTTTGCAAGAACAGTTCTATGCAACATTTTACAGACTTGCTTTGTCTGAATGTGCAATTTCAAATTGTAATCAATGTAAGAAATTACTGCCTTCAGTAAAACAAAATGACAACACTGAGCTGAACCCTATTTAAAATATATTTTCTTCCTAAACATTGGAAATTGTTTAGGAAGAAAGGTATTGATTGAAGGTTTCCCAAGGCCAGTAGCTTGGGGGTGTACAAGATGTTGGGAGGGGACATACAGTTGGCAGGCATTTGCCACTTAATCTCTGGAATGWCAACATCTAGATATGGAAAATGTGATCATGAGGATGGCAGAAGTGCAGTATGGACTATTGTCAAGGATGTCATCAATATATCACAAATGCACACCCCTGAAGGGTTACAAAATTCGATWGCATGACATGTGCACTCATAGGGCTAGGAATAAATCCCTGAGGAAGGTGAGTAAACATATATTGAATGGATTTGCAGTGAACACAAACTACTCTCAKTCCTTGGGCTGCAGAGGAATTATGAAAGACATGCCTTTAACATCAGTGGCTCCCAGCCAAGGAAGAGAAKCACTCTCAGTGGGGAAATTCAGGTTTCAGATAGATGGGACTGCCACATGAAGGGATTGTTGGTGCTTTGTTGGCAGCACAGTAATCCACTGKCAGCAGCCAGTCACCATTTGGTTTCTGAAGGGGCCAAAAGGTGCCTTTAAAGAGGAGTTGGTGGTGACAATGATCCCTCTTGCTTAAAGGTCCTTGAGGAAGGCAGTTGCTGCCTTGGTGGACATGAGATCTATGTGGTACTGTTTTGTATGCTCCAATGAAGCAGATGGCAAAGGTGATGCAGTTTAAAGGAGTTACACCAAAGTATTTAGAGTGACTGGGATCCACTGGCCTCTTTGGCCTCCTACAGCATGGGTTTGGAGAAGGTCCAAATCTGAAAAATGGATTGGTCACAGTTCCATGGCTATAGAGACATCAAGGCCAGAGGGAGAAGTTTGACCTTACTAATGAAATATTGCACAGGACCTTGGGATGTTTTCACCATGTTAACTGAAGGGATGGACAATAAATTCAGCATCAAGACTTGGGCCTTGGTGTCCATAACAAAGTTGAGCACATGCCAGTCATTCATAAAAACTAATAATGAGGACCAGGACATGGGGTAAGCAAAAATGCTTTCTGGAAACAGAAGGAGGAGGCAGATGTCCCTCGGCAGTGGACTCCCACGCATGAGTTCTGCAGCCTGGGCTTTGTGGGGGCTGTCTGCCTATRGCTGTCCAAAAGGAGTAATAAAACATTGTTGTGCYGTCTCCCAATTTGCAAACATTCCTTTCCAGCAGATKCCAAAGWTGGCTCATCTCTGTCTGGCCAGTGGAGGTGCTCACYCTCTGACCAGGTGAATACTCCTCCACATCTCACCCATAGGTCAATGGTGTATTTATTATTTCCCTCTAGCTGCATGCACTGAGAGAAAAAAGAGCTGTTTCAAATTAACATGAACATTGCATGAAAAGCTGAGAGGCAGATATGAGAAGCAGGTGCTCCTATCTATTTCTTTATTACAGACTATCCTGGTCTGCTTTTTACACAGTGGCTGACGTGGAATTTGGATGCACTCATAGCATGGYGACCCCAGCACAGCAGTTATGAATTCTGTCTCTTCACTGAACAGAGGAATGTAACCTGTTATTTGGACTGGTGCAGTTTATGTCRCTGTTGGCTTTTGGTTTCCTCAAACACTTAAATAGCAAAGACAATTCTTGCACAAGAATGAAAGAAGTATCCCAATATGTTCCTTTCCTTTGTAGYTGAGGTTCTCATTCTTCTCTATATTGTAATCAAACACACTGCCAGAACTCCCCTGCCATGGTGAGTCCGGGATGGGCAGGATGATGATGGTTCCTTGCTTAAGGCACAGGCTCATTACTCCCTGTGTCCTAGGGAGGCATTATGATGTTTGTATATAACATCACTCTAGGACACTCCCTGTGACATTACAACCTGCCCTGCTCCTTAGGGCAGTGCCATAACTTGCTGTCCTGTGCCATCTGCCAGTGTGAGGAGGCTCTGAGCAAGAGACTGACACCAGAGTGCAGGAGCCAGCTGGCTTTAGCATCTGCCTGGGTGTAAAAGTTGGATGCCATATATTGTTTGCCTAGGTTAATCTATTTCTGTTTGATTCAAAAGGTTTCTATTGGATTAAATTAATACTTGGGAGTTTCTTTCCTTTTGCTGAGTTACAGGAATAGTACAGTGACTTCAAAACTATACATATGGAATTTTAAAAAGGAGTGGCTTAGGTTTTTTTATTTTTCTGAAAACCAATTGGTCATTCTATAAAAATGACAGGAACAAGTGATTCCATTATCCCTTCTGATCCTTAACAAAGAAGCAACTAAAAAAGCTATATCCTTTCCTCKTAGCAGTAGTATTGCTTTATTGTAGGGTCCACAATGAAGAGCTTTAATCTAGATGAGATTTGGCTAGAAAGGAATCYTTTGTTATAAACTGAAAGGTTGCATTTTATATTTGAAATTTGCTATTAGGTTTCCCCTTGTTGATATGTTAGATACTGACAGTGGTCTGTTGTACTCTACTGTCCTCCACAAAGATATTTTTATGAAGGTTTTGTTCACTGAAATTAAGATCCATCTATACTTGTCAGAAAAATATCTCAAGCGTGCAATGTGATATATGCAACATCTCTGACATTCCCSACTCCAGCTTTCTGCTACTTTTTCTTTGCCTTTTTTCCAGCCTCACTGGAAGGTTCAACCAAAGGATAGCAGCACCATCTTGTGGGTATCTGAAAAAGTTACAACAACAAAATTTTCAGTAAAACTTCCAGCAAGAAGATTCTTCATCCTGAGCAGTGTGTGGCACTGCCTGCTCAGGGCAGGATCCCATAGCTGGGCTCGGCAGGGTACAGCTGCCTGCTGAAGTGAGCTTTGTGAGATGGAACCCACAAAGCATCCAAAGCTGAATTTAGCAACTAAAAAATCCAGAGATTAGACTTGGCTTAACATTGGCCATGAAAATACTGTTCAGGGTTATGGACAAACATCTGGATGCCTCAGTCAGGAACAGAAAAGATTCTYGGGGGTTAAAAATGAAAAATGAGAATGTCTGGGTTTACTTCAGGGCACATGAACACACACACAAGAAAAATTATTTTTCTTTTTCTTATTGCCATCTGACTCTGTTTGTACTGTAAGTGTGGCAGTCAAGCCATGTGGCCTGATGTCAAGCCTGCATTCAGGAGTGAGCTTTGGGCAGTTTTCCCAAGAATCTGAGGCCGGAGAAAAGCCTGAATTCTTGCAATTTCTTAGCACAGGTTTACTGCATGGTCAGCACCTTGCATGACACAGATACAGCCATGGCCAAATGCATATGGTCCACAATTCATGGTGACTGTGATCCATGGAGTTCTAGATGGAAATACAGATCTTGTGTGTRTCCTTTCCTGGGCAGCTTGAGYTCATTTGTGCCAAAAMATGGGAACTAGGGAGGGTTTCTGTGCTGAAGGAGCAGCCAGAGGATGAGGGCATCTTGTCTGAGCTAGAGGTGGGGAGGTCAGAAAGTGCTGCATGACCTTTACTCTGCTTTTGCCAGTGAGGCAAACACAGCCATTGGTCTAATGGATGCTGAACTGGTTTCTGTCTTGAGCCTTGTGATAGGGYTCATTTCCAACACTTGCTTCATTAAAGCTTATTTTCCCCTCAGTTCTCACTAAAAAGCTCCTTTTCACATGGCTGGGTATTTTTACTTCCGTAAAATTAAGTTAATTACAATTAAGAATATAATGAAGTCATGTATCTCTTAACTTTGTTGCTGAAGAGATTATTTTAATCACTTGATTCTTTTAATAAATTGCTACTTATTTAAATAGTATTTGTAATACACTATATAGTAAGAAAGCAAATATTTAAACATAGATATAAGTTAAACCACATCTCCTTCACCAAACAACGCAGGAATAATTGCAATAAGTTAATGGCAGTATTAAAAGTACCCTGACAAAGCACGTCTCCAGTATTGCATGTCTGCTTGCTATACATTTTTACTGAGAAAGGGAAGAAATAGATTTTGTGAGGTTGCTGTAAATCTATACATAATTTGAGAGAAACTTTAAAAAACACCTTTCATCTGCAACTTTTCCAAAAATTATTTTATGCTACACTTGGTGCACCTCACCATGGTAATTTACACAGGAGAAGAAGGAATAAGGCCCATTGTTGTGGCTGGTATTTGTTCAGTATAACTCTTTCTTGTTCCTGTTCTTTTCATCACATTTTATAGCAGAGGCTGAAGTTTCTGCATGGTGTGTTGAACGGCTGCCCTCCTGTGGCTGCAGCTTCTCTTTGTCTGAAGCTGAGRCTTGCCAGGAGCATGTGGCTTGTTMCAGAGCCAGCAGGAAGGTCACCCATGTGCAGGTACATCACAAGCTTAAAAAGAATGCATTAATTAAGTACAAAGCAGCATCCACAACCCCTTTAGAGGACATGCAGAAATGAAGGCTCCAGGGACACCAGCAGCATTCCAGTGCCTTAGAGGGGCAAGCTGGAATGAAAGAAGAAAGCTGGAGATAGACTATTTACAAGGGCCTGTAGTGGTAAAGAGTTTAAACTGAAAGAGTATGGGTTTASATTAGATATTAGGAAGAAATTCTKTACTGTGAGGATGSTGAGGCACTGGCAGKGGTTCCCAGAGGAGTTGTGGATGCCACATCCTTGCAAGTGTTCAAGGCCAGGTTGGATGGGCTCTGAGCAGCCTGGTCTRGTGGACAAYCTTGCCAATAGCATGGGGGTTGTAATGAGAGGATCTTYAATGTCCCTTTGGTTGYCACACCTTCCCACACAAACCATTCTATGATTCCATGATTCTGTGATTCTATGCTAWGGTGTTCCCTTGACCAGATGATTTGACATGCATCACCCAGGTGTAGGAGATATGTTGGAAGACCCTGTCACTAAAAACTGGGACTGTGCTTCTATAAAGTGATAGATTGCCAGTCATATGGCTCTAGGCCAGCTGTGCCAGTTCAGAATCATCAAATAATTTATAATAGTATCACTTTGTTGGTTCCTTCATCAGGTGCTTTATCAGGTCTGCAACATCTCCACCTCTCTATAAAGATGAGTCACACTGTTTTCATGTTTTTCAACCAAAAGCAGCATGACATCCCTCTCTCCATTCACCATGGATAGATTTGCAAACAGGGTATTGTTCCAGTTGTACCTTGGCTCCAGGCAGAGCATCCTGCTGCAGTGGTCAGAAACTCCCAACAGCCAGCAATCAGGTCTGGGGCCTTTAAATAATGGACAACAATGATGGGGACCCTGCTGTATAAATCAATCACCAAAGGTGTGGCAATGTGGATTGTTTCATATTGCAGYACACACCAGAAATTCAAATACAAACAGATCTACCTTGGCTTCAAGCCCRTTTGGGCATATCTTTATTCTGTAATTCCTTCTTGGTTGAGTTCTCCCAGCTTTTAATAACTGGGGAATTTATCGTCTTTCCTCTATGAGTAAAGKCTGAACTTAGCTTGGCAGACCTTCACCAGCAATGAATGGTGACTGGCAGGGTTTTGAACCCCTAGCCCTGCTCCCAAAATGCTCCCATTTTCAGAGCCATCCATATTCAGAGGAGAACACTCAACAAGAGAGGTTGCTGAGTCCCTGCCCAGCCTAGCAAGTGCTATGGGTCCTTGCATTGGCAGTAACCTCATTGCTTTCTGTTTATTTTCTACACAAGCAAGGACCAGAARCAAGAAATTGCATTTCACTGAAATGTTATTTCAAAAAATGGGGTTTTTTTTAATTTTCAAGGTTGAAAAATTTAAATAAAAATTTAAAATAGTCCACTCACCTTATGAACATAATTAATTTTATTATATTAAAATAAGTGCAATGTTAAAGAGAAGGAGTAGGTTAAAGAAAATGTCCCTAATTTTTTAAACATAATGTTTTCATAGTTTCTTTGAAAGTAATTAATTGTCATAAGTGCACCAGATCAGTAAAAAAAAATTATTTACCAAAAAAGGTATTTTAAAATGTTTGTAGAAATATTCTAGCTTTAATTTTTGTCATTCAAAAAATTCTGAAAAATCTTTGCAGAAATTTTATTTTTTATCAACCTTTCCATCTAAAAGAAAAACATTGTAACTGTTGAACAGTACTTTGTCTGGTTCATGTAACAGTAGTCTCAAATTCAGGAAATAGGAACATCCATTAAAGATAAACAATACTTCTATTAGTTTTCTGCTTTTCAAATGCAAATGGAAGGAAATATTTTACTATAGTTTTAATCAGAAAAGTGGCTAACAACAGATCTAGCAAGAGTCTTGAGCTGCAGACCTGGCTGAGAATTCTGGTTATGCACAGTGCAGAGTGCAAATTTCATTCAAAAACTTTATTCTCTGCTGACTGTGTCTCTGCAGCTGTTGCTGATGGAACTCTGGAGAACCAGCCCTTAGGAATGAACCAAAGGTGCCAGAGTTGTTCACCTACACAAACACAGGGTGGAAACCACAGCTTCAGGGGCAGTTCATAAAAGGTTTAGGCTGCACAGTGCATCAAAAATGTAGCTGAACAGAACCTTGCTGTTATAGAAAAGGTGACCTGGAAGCCTTGCACGTACAAACAGGAAGATGGACTGCAAGGTGCATAAGGTCAACCTTTTCAATCCTCCCAACACTGATATAACTTCAGATGCTTTACTCTGGACAGTTGAATGTAGGCCTTAAGAAAGGTTAGAGGAAATGGGGAGAATCCAAGTGGAAAGAAAAGGGACTATCAAAAATTTTTAAATATTTTTTTCATCAGACATTGAATCACCAGGTTTATTTAGTTTTAAAAGAGAAGACTGATGGGAACAGGTTAACAAGTTACTTTAGTTTGGMAGGTACTAAATTTGTCCTACATGCCCATGGTAAATAGGATGGAAAGAAAATGGCATGAATTGCACCAAGAATTAGTAAATATTAAGAAAACCTTTCTAATGTTGAAGACCCTGGACTGTCATAGTGTTTTGAGCACTGATATCCTGGAAGATCTCTTAGACAAGCTTCTCTTAGGTATAGGATGGAAACTGGATCTATTCTGGGACAGCAAGTATAGATGAGACAAGCCCCAGTGAGGTCACCCATCCCCACAATTCTGCTCTTGGATGGAACACTTGCTGTTGGGGCAGGAGCCCTCTCCCATTCTGTCTGAGGCTACACCTCCCACATACACCACAGRTCATGCCTCCCCAGGTAGCCTGCTGGGAACCTTACACTGAACCTGGAGGTAAAAATAGAGTTCTGTTTAAAATCAGTTCTTCAAACCAAAAGTAACCCACAGGAATTTCTCTCAGAATAACCAAAGCCAAATTTATGAAGTCGGGTTGGAAAACAACATCAAAGGCAATTGGTAACTTTGACAAACCTTGCCAAAAAACACACTTGTGCAATTTCCATACCATGTCTATGCCTTTGAAACTTGAAGGAAGAGAATCAGGAAATCAGTAMGTCCAAACTAGAAAAGACCTATATTGGCACAGCCTTTTTAACACAAAGGTGAGGCTTGAAGCAGAGAACTAAAATCAGGCAATAGGTTCTTTTCTGTTCAGAAAACTAGACACAACATCTCACATAGAGGTTTTCTGCAAAGCTCCAGTAAGATATAYTAGTGCTATGATACAGTGTTTGAATTCTGGCAGGATTTGTCAGACTTTTAGTCAACCCACAAGTTCATACRGTGCTGTAAGACAGCCCATGTAGGGTTCATGGCAGCAGTCACACAGCTTTTCTGCCTGCACCTCCACCATGTCTAGTTCCCACCTCCAAAGGCATTTATAACATTTTCATAAACAGAAAATATTTCTCCCTTGAAGAGTAAAAAAAKAAATCACATAAAATCACATCAAATCTACCTAACACTTTTCCACTTACCAAATACTTCCAACTTTGTTATACATCACTGGGAAAAAAATCCAACTCTCATTTTTCTAAGAATGTTCAAATCCAGACCTGAATTTGCTACTGTCAATATGAAAACATGAAAAAGATAAATAAGAAGTGAAAAATCATTGTGGTACTCACACAGAGATCATTCTCTACCTAGTCTTCCTTCAAGTCAGCACGTTTTTCCTGGGACCAAGTACTCTTTCATATTCTTTCATTTGCCAAGTCAAGTACACTAAGTGACTACAAAACACATCTAATAAGATCATACAAGTACTAGTCCCATAAAGACCCTCTTTTCTGCCTTGCATTTTGCACTTATTGTAGACCTCTTCAGTTTCCTGAAAGACATYTGCAACTTTATTTCCTGGGTGTTTAACTGGTGTTCAACTGACACAAGTACCACTGAAAACCAAGAAATAAATTCTCCAAGCAATTTTCTGTGCTAGAAAGTTGACATTACTTTATTAGTGGTGCTTGGGGTTTTCTCCTCAAAACATGCTTGAGCCAACAGGCCAGGTTATGTTGATGAAACTAAAACATACCATCTCATTTCTATTCATTACATGTCCTGAATACATGTATGGGAACTTACTGGATATGAGTAARGGTMTTTTGAGGGTCATGGGTGSTCATTTGGTGGTCAAAATTCTCTATTATGGCTGCAGTTCTTCTGATTTATCTTCTTTTTTTGAGAGTATCTCAAATATGTGGTCAGGCTAKGATGCCCTTCTCTTATCACTCTTGACTCTGACACTCTATCTTTGTTCTCAAAACTAAGACATCTACTAGTACATGTTAATCACTAATGTCAGTAAACAAGGAAGCATTAGTTGGCACAAGACTTATTAGTCCCAGATGTAGGAAGTTAACACAAGGTCACATTAATCTCTGGCATTTGTGCTAAGATCTGTCTGGTACAAAACTAAGCATTAACCATGAATACAGGGWTCATGCACTATTGTGCTAAAGTTAAAAGAATTTTATGACATCTTCCYCCACTGCTGCATAGACTCCTTAAAGAAATACAACTTCTTTGGTAACACAAGTTTGAGAAACATTATCAATTTCTTTAATTTTTCTAGGCAAATTTCTAGCTTTGATAAGTGAATTTAAAAGGTCCATACCAAAACTTCATTCCTCATAATGGCAGTTGTGCACCATGCTGTTTAGGAGGGCTTTAAAAATTTAGTTTATTTTAAGTGAAGTGAGTTAGAGAGCATTCAAGACAATCAGATCCACTAGCAGGTCTGAAGAGAGCATAATTTCAATCCTGTGGCTGACAATGAACACCCAGAAGAGCTGGGTTGGTGACTAGTTCCATCAGCTAAATCCAGGAGAAGTTACATTTTTGAGCCTGAAATATTAGATAAATTAATAGTTATTATTTTAAAGATTCATGTAGAACTTAGAGAAAACATAAACCTCTGCTCAGAGAATGCTAATCCATGAAGCTATTAAATTACTCTGACAGAGGATCAAATTACTTCCTCCTCCATTATGCTTCCTTCTCTATAACATATAAATGGAGAAGAGATATTAATATTAAATTTCTTGATGGGCTTCTCTAGACTGTGAACTGTCTTTTATTCTTTATTTAGCTGTCTTTTATTCTTCCTTATGTACTTGCATTGAACTAAATAACTTTTCAAGCAGTCAGTAAAGAAATGGAAATAYAGATAMAAAGTAGTAATACATGACTATTACTGTTCCCCAGAAAGAACAGGAAGAATCTTGGACAAAAACAGTTTGCCATGGGATCCCTATAGTATAAAMGTTTCATATTCTTAGGTATAATTATGATAAGGTTGACAGTTGTCAAGTCATAGTGAACATGMTGCACAAATGATGTAAGTTGTCTTCACCCTACTGAAAATATTTTGCAACAACGTTTGCTTACGAGCTGTCTCTGGTAAATGGGCAACAAATGGATTTCTTGGCTGGTTACTGTGCTATGGACTTTGAGATCCTTCCCACTAGGTCTGATTATGCCTCATCCTATTTCCTAACTTAGGTCAAAATTATTTCTCAGTAAGAAAGCGCCACTGTGAAATTCTCCTTTAGTTCCTCTCTCAGACATTGTATTTCCTAAAGCAGACATTTTACACATGCAGGGAAAAAAAACCCCACAATCATTTTCTTGATTTTTGGTTTTAAAMAATTAATTGAATTCACATTCAAATAACTTCAAAGCTTGAAAAGTACATGCTTAGAAGGCAGAACAGGCAAAGTTGAGATCCTGAAGGGAGGACTTACAAGAGCAGAAGCTGTAGAAGTTTGGTTTGTACATTCAAGTATTTCAGTGTTCTAAATGGAGAGAAATTCATTCTGCATTCAGCATTTGACTGAGGGGGAGTTAAAAATAAGTGTGCTTGTGAAAGCCATTAATAAGTTATTGGTTTGGTCTGTTCAACACAATTCTTTCAAAATCCACACTGCACTATAAACATGTAAGACTTTCCTCTATCTGGAGTCTAATTTGTGATTCCCAATAATTTTTTTTTTATTTTTTATCTTTGCTATCTGTAGCGACTCCATAATTTTATTTCTGTGTTTATTAAAACAATTCAAGTAAGTAATCAATTTCAGGATTATTAGGCATTTTTGCTGTTGTTTTTCTTTCCCAAGGATATATGTTGAAGCAAAGCAAGATGTCTAGATAGGTGGCGAAGGTGTTGTGAAAGGATGGCAATCAGAATGTGATTAAGAAGGCATTGTTTTATACGAGGCAACAATCTCAACATGCACTTATTCCAATCACAGTTGGGCATCTGTTCAAAATCTCTTTCTCATGGGTTTTCAACTTGGACTGAAAACCGACTTTTTTCCCCAAAAGTTGGTAAAAAGTKTCCCAGCATCACAGCAAGTAAACTTAAAAGGGGGCTATTGATAATATCCTCTCAATAGGAGCAGGCAGGTGAATCTGGTGCACTGTAATCCCAACAGTTGTATTAATACRATTTTTCCAAGTCTTAGTTCTTTTGCTGAAGCCATATGACAGTAAAGCTCTGAGGCATGTGCTTAGCTTAAGCATATGGCCAGTGATTATTTTTCTGGACTCACTTAAGTACTGTCCAACCTATATTTTATTTCTGAGGAGTGGAAGATGCTTGGAATTTATACTGATTAGACAGAGCTGTTGTAAAAATGTGCAGCTCCCACAGTGTTGGCAGTCCAAGAGGACTGGGAGTTTTGTGCTGACCCTCAKTCTTTTCCACACAGGGGAAAACATTGCCTTTCCCTGGTTGCAGTGCTGGGGATTTCATGGCAAGAAGGGTCCTGCAGGCTATGTGGGTATTAGCAGACCTGAGATAGCTTTCAAATTCCCAAGAYTATTCTCACAGCCTGTGTATATATTGCTGCATGTAATCACATACCCACTGTTTCTCCCAGGTGAGAGCTAAGGCCTGTCCCAAGCAGAAATCAGTCTGGATTAGACAGCCTAGAAAATATGGGATCTGAAAAGGCAAATTTAAGTGCAGAAGATTTCTTCTCCACTGGCATTTTTGAGGTTTTTTTCTCAAAAATTGATGACTGGGTACGCTTGTTCTGTAGAGATACTAAACTTATATGGGTTACATTTAAAGGAAATCTCCCAAACCTTACAAACTACATATCTAGTTTCTGTAGTTCCCAAAGGAAAAAGCTGCTCTTGAAGATAAGTGGTTTTTTCCACCTTTACATCTATTCCATGTAAAGGAATAATGTAGTCATTAGTGGAAAGGAATGAGAAAACAAATTAGCAAAAATGGTGACAGCAGCCTAGACTGGATCATCGTACCTTTTTCATTTTCATACACTTTCATACCTTCTATATCCAATGAGATCCATATTTTGCCATCCTGTCACTGATCCCTGTACCTCCCTGCACTGCAGACAGTGGGTCAGGTCACCACATCAGCCTGCAGTGGGGTGAGAGCCCCACCTGGGCATTGCCAGTGTGTCTGCAGCAGCCAGGCAGGACCCTGAGCTCACTCCTCATCCCTGGTCTCCCACAGAAGCACAGGGTTTGCTGCCAGCAGGCTGCAAGGCCAGCAGTAGTCAGATTTTTCATTTAAATTTTGGCACCATCTGAAGCCATTTCTGTTACTTCCAAGGGCTGTTGCCRTTGTATTAAAAAGAGTAAATTTGCTGCTGAGTTACTTACTGCCCAGAAAATCCAGCTGAAACCTGCCACTGCCAAATCTGAGGATTCGATATTGGGCCAGGGACTTTAAATAGCTTCTGCTACTGAGGATTTTCTGCTGTCCATGCTGTCTGAAAAAAAAAATCATTAAAAAAAAAAGAAAGGCTTGATAAAACCTCAGTTTGAGGGATTGGACATGGACTGTTAGAAACTGAAAATTGCTAGTTCTGTTGTGGTTACTTCCTATCCAGGCTTTTTGACTGAATCATCTAGGTTTTTTAAGTCTAGGTTTGGTTACCCAGGGTCTGGGATAAAGAGCACAAAACCAAACAAAACCCCAAATGCTGATTTCTTAAATGAAGCAGAGGAAAAGCCTTGTTTATGCAGGTTGGCTGCCTTTTGTATACACCACAGCTACTGAGGGTGCTCATCATCAYTGTCCTTACTCAGCTCCTGCATCTAAGTATCACCTTTAATTACAACATGAAGTCCTTTAAYTACAGGATCCAATTCTGGCATGCTACATTTCCTGAAGGACAGCTCAAGCTGCAAAATAAAACCTGCAACTATCCCTCTCTCTCCTTTCTTCCTTCCATGTTTGTCCCACACACCTATGTAAAGAGATAGTTCAGGAGGTACCCAAAATGAAAGGTAGCCTTCATTTTACCAAGGTTTTTTTCCTTTATTCTTTTTTAAATTTCATCTGACATGTAGATAGGCTCAGTGACTGCAAGAGTGCACTGGAATCTGTGAGCCAGCCAGGAAACTGCTGGCTGTGATCAGCCTCAAACACTGAGGATGCACTGGCAGGTACTCAATGGGAATTCTCCTGCCTGCTGCAGTCTGTGAATTTATGATGCACTCTGCTGTGKAGCTATAACCTTAGCAACAGCAACCACTGTACAATGAGCAGGAGATAGGTGCTACTGACTGTTTGAAGGAGCCCTCCTTTATGGGTAATTTGTGCAGAAAATGACAGGAATGGTAATGATTTCATCTGAAACCATAGCAGAGACTGCAGTATTTTCTGATCAAATTCAGTCATTCTAGCAATGCAATGAACTGGCAAATCAAGTCCTACCCAGCTTTATAATCAGATGCTGCTTGGAAACCTCTTCTCTTCTCTTCTCTTCTCTTCTCTTCTCTTCTCTTCTCTTCTCTTCTCTTCTCTTCTCTTCTCTTCTCTTCTCTTCTCTTCTCTTCTCTT
>CADDXX010000197.1:1301985-1384188 GCA_902810485.1 Alauda arvensis | reverse complement strand
TCTCTTCTCTTCTCTTCTCTTCTCTTCTCTTCTCTTCTCTCTCCCCTTCCCCTTCCCCTTCCCCTTCCCCTTCCCCTTCCCTCTCCTCTAATCCTGCTCACTTTTTCTCCCAGAAGAACTTCCTTTGATTACACCTTTCTTCATCTGTGTCATTTCCTTCACATGACAATTTATTTCCCCATGTTCTTGGGGCAGCAGTTAGGAATACATTGGAGTTTGTTTCTGGAAAAGGGTAAGTTAATGAACATACTGAAATACTTTTTGTGAGCCTTCTTCCTTCATTATATTYAACACCTTTTTTTATTAATCCAACACTAACATCTGTGTTAGAAAACATTTGATTTGCAAAGAGGTTCAAGGAAAGTGTTGTGCATATTCATGCAAATACAGAATTGCACATGCAGTCATGCTGGGAATTTCCTCAAAGACACACTGAGAGCCTTGCCACAGTTTGTTGTCACCYTTGTTGCAGTATTTGACATTCAAAAAACATTAAACCTGTAAGGGGCCAAATAGATTTTTATTTTAAATTCTTTGTGTGCTGAAACACTATTCTAAAATAGTGAAATCTAAAAGGAATATTTATATACTTGATGGGGAGGCTAACAAATGATAAATAGACTTCATGGCCGGCTGTGTAGGAAGCTATGGCTATCAGTATAGAAGCAAAGGTTATCATAGCCCCCCTGACTCTGCAAGTTTAATTATATCATTTAAATGACAGAAAACACATTGAGGATATTTTTAGCAATTAATTTTAGATTTGTTTGCCTACTGATCTGATCAATTTTACTTTAATAAACAGCTGCCATAAAAATAAATAACAATGTTAAATAGTTTTAAAATTTAATCTCTTCTTTTCATAAGGTTTTTCTTACTATCTGTAATGGCCAAAACATCCTTTTATCTGCTATTTGTAGATGTTATTGGGTTGTTTCTTAAACTGAATTCACCAACAGCATTCTATGTCCCAATGGCATTACTTAAAAACAATGCAAACTTTGCATTTTAATTACTACGTGTATCCTATTGACCTCCTATCTGCTTTATGCCAGCTTCATTAATAACTGATGCCCAAGTTGCTCATCAAATTCAGCAATGAGCTGTTTTAGTTTCTGAAAGGAAATTAGGGTAGTTTTTTTACTATGTTTTTGGTGCAAAAGCTATTTCAAATGCATGAGAGAAAGTGAATTGGAAGAATGTGCCTTCATGAAGATGAAATTTACCTGTTGGGGTGTTACTATGGGGGCCACTGTAGTCTATGTTTGTCATACAAACTTTGATCTACCCACATTGACTTTTACATTTTGCATGATGTGACAAGAATGTGAAGAGAAGGGTAAGAACACGGTGTAAAAAAAATTTAAAGTCTGACAATTTACAGAAATTACTCATATATTTTATGAACTTCTAAACAGTGTATAGTTATGCTAAAGTCTTAATTTTAATTGTGTTCATAACTCGTTAATATTTTCTCTTAATTTCTAAATTAACATAGACACATAATTTGTCATGGGTCTAGACAGCTAGTGAAAAAAAAAACAAAACCAAAAAACCAACCTTTTTTATGAACCACTGAACAACTAAAACAACAGGTATYAACATCATTAAGAGGGTAAGAGAAAAATACATGAGCTGATGGTACCTGGAGTAAAGAAACAATCCCCCCACCTACTTACAAGGCTATATTCTTTAGAAAAAACCCACAGATACACAGAATTTTATGTTATGCATAAAAACTATTACAGAAATAGTTCTTAACACTCTGTTAAATGACAGCCATTAGCAATAAATAAAGTAAAAATGCATCTGAAACAATTAAAATACCAATAGTTTATGATAAATGTTTTTTTAGAGATTTAAAATGTATTTCATCTTTTCAGTTTGTAACCTCAACYATCCACATTTTTGCTTTGGTGATGTGTTAATGCTTAGTTGCACTGTAAATGTTCAAGCTTTTCCATTSAGCTTTGAACTCAGCCTTGACAGAACAATTTATCAGTACAGTAAATACCCACTATTATTGATACTATTAATGGACATGTCTTTTTAATACTTTAAAATCTGTTATATGAACTTAAACCTTTATTTACCTTTTTTTGCAACATTTTATTACTTTCCAACCTAAACAATTCTCTGATAATTTAGTTGCCTTTAAATTAAACTTAGGGTTAATGGGAAGAAGAGTTTGATCCTCTTAAGCAATTCTGCTACAAATAAGACACAAAGTGCTAGAAAGAGATTTTCCTTTAGCTTAAGTCCAYGTAACTCACAGAGCTGATCAAAATACATAAAAACACCAAATGGTATAATTTTATTAGGATTGCTCTGGTGATGTCAGATGTTTTCATTTTCTTATTAAGCCAAATAATTTMAATGTATCAAAATCTTTCTTCAGGAAATCAATAGTTTTAAAACTTAGAAGTGAAATGGATAAAAAAATCAGCACACAATATTTAGCTTTTACTGTATGTTTGAGACATTTAAATTCCCTTGATGATAATAATTCCTGGGAAGACAAAAATGTTTTCCAATGGCAGAAGTCACTATTGACTACAGTCTCTGCTTTCCAGATCCTATCACATGTACTGTACTCACAGTAATCATGTGGAAGATATTATGGCAGTTGTAATAGGTTGGGTGTGATTCCAGTTACAATGCCTGCACAGGATAAAAATTCTTAAAGCTTCAATTTGAGACAGCAAGAGACTGACATGAAAACTGAAGACATGAAGATGATGATTGATAGACATGATACCACTTAAAATGACAAGAGCAGAAAAACTCATAAAGCAACAAAAAAGGAATGGATGACCTTGTAAAAAGGCACAGATTAYAATCTATAGTGCCAGCTGCAACTGGGAGTGTGGGTCTGCAATGTGTAAGCACAAGTATCATATATTTTCTGTGTAGGGAGTAAGAAAGTGATTTGAACTGTAATTTCAAATTTCACACACAGGGAGTGAGTTATTGTAAATAACTTTAGGGCCCAATTCTTGAATGAACTTGAGAAAGAGGTTAAAATAGTTTTGAGATGTGAAGAATAAAACAGTCCTAAATGTAACAGGATATTTTCACTGAGAACTTTTATCAACATCCTGCTAGCTTGAAAAATATAAAAGAGATGTGCAAATTGCTTGATGATGCAGAGAGGAAAAAAAAATCTGATCTAGCCCACATTTTTATCTCTTTAATTGGTGTAATGGGAGAGTGACCAGAATACTGTGGTTAACTGCTGCTGAGCTTTGACCAGAATATAATGTTGTCAAAAATCCATGAGAAGGTGATACTTGCATTYCTCCTTTGAACTTCCTTTGTGCACTTCTGCGTAAGGCGGTTTAGGAACTTCCTCTTTTGCTTGAATGTTCATTGCCCTTCTCCACATGTTCCAAATAAAGAGATTTATTTGAGTCTCTTTCACTGTCAAAAATCTTGTTCAAATTTCTGGAGCTAAAGTAATTCTGTGTATTAGTAACCAATTATTTAACCAAGTTAAATGGAGGCAGTTAACATCTACTTTAGGAGCCAGCCAACATCTGTGAACATTTCTAGGAATAGCTTGATTTTTTTATTTTTTTTTTAGTGACAGAACTAGTTGCTTGTAACAATATTATGAATACCAATGCTTGACTGTGTTAGCACATACCTACTATTCTCTCGAGCTAGGTCAATAGCAGCACTGTCAGGAAATACATCCCAAAGAGGAAGAAGTATTTGCAACCTTTTCTTTGCTGTTTGCTGGCCTGGCATGCCAGATTTTTTCCAAGAGTACCTGAATGAGATGAGGAGGCAAGGAGGATTTTGGATGACGAGAGAACACTCTGACATAAGCCACAGGTTGTGCATGACTGGGGTTAGGAAGATCCAAAGGGAAAACACAATTGCATAACATCTAGTTTTAAATTTTTCAGTTATTAAGCTGACTTCTTCAGGTTAGAAGTGTGCATTGGCCACTCACCTCCCTTGATTGACAAAATCCAAGATAAACACAGAAATTTCCAACTAAATCTTGGCTTTTATCCTCTAAAGGGCATTGCACCATGCATCACTTCCTTCCCAAACTACCACACCATGGAAATAAAACTCAGTCTTTAAACTAAGGAGTAGGAGGTGTCAGGGTGGAAGGGAAGTATCAGGGACCTCAGCAGGGAAGGCAAAGGCACATTTAATGCTGAATCAGACCTGACGTCTATTGGCTTTTAAACAGATTGGGTTTGAGATATCAAAATGCTTCTTTTCAACATATTTGAAATTCAAATGAATATTTGAGTTGGAGAGGCTCATGACAGACTTGGCTGGCTAGCACAGTGAGAGGTACAGACCTAATATAAAAATATGCCATAAYTCATGAGTTTTATATGAACAATAAATAGTGTATAATAATGACTGTTAACTACAAGGGTTCTCTCCAATGGCAAAATGCACATATTTTCTTTTGAATTGTCTRAATGTTTTACAGAATACTTTATTTTCCTCAAGTGACCTTGCAACACATTGCCACTCCAGCCCTTTAATAATTTAGCTCAACTGCTGGACCATAGCAGCAAAGGCTTTCAAAGTGTATTGTTGCAYTGTTTATGTTTGGTTACAAAAATCAAACAGGATCCAGCTGTAGTCTGCCAACACATGGCTTGGCCACTTGAATATCAGCTATGCCTGATTAACAGGCACACGTGGACACTGGGAGTCATAAAAGAGAGCAGCAAATACAAGGGAAGAACATTTGCTGCATAAACCCCATCAAAATCTGCCTTTGTAAAAGACCAGATGCAAACTGCTGTTAATCTGTTGAAATCACCCCACAACCCAGTAGTTAATGGACAAAACTGAAGATGTTTTAGCTCTGCTTTTAGCTAGTTGCAAAMAATAAGSATTTTTTTGCTTCTRTCTGTCAGGAAGTTCAGATTGAATCACTTATGCAACRTAAAGTCCTTGTGGAACATCCCAGTGCAGCCTTTTGCAAGCACTTCCACAGCAGATTGCRAATCATACAATGGGTAAATTCTCACAATGCAATGGTTGTCCAATTTGGATCTAATCCTAAAGAAATATGCCCAAATTCACAGAAATATTGGGCACCTGTTTATCCACCCTGAGAAATCCTGCCACTGCTTGCAGATCCCACAACCCTTGCCTTGCTTTTCTGTATTGAATCAGTAAATTAGTGGCAGTTGTCCACAGATACCAAAACACGGGCTGAACCCTTCCAGGCTCCTAATGGAAAGACAGAGCTGTTGTAAAATTGACATTCCATTTTGACCATAAATATAAATAATGGAGAATAACTTATTAAAAAAAAAAAAAGATTAATTGCCAAACAACTCTTGGAAGCTACTCAATGGCCTTTGCTATTACAGTAAGCATGATCCCAAATATAATTTATAAATAACTCTTAAACTGTGTCATAATTTAGCATTCATCTCACTTTTGGGGGGGATACACAGAATGTAATTTCAAACCGTGTGAGAATTATTGAGAGAGCTTTGCAATGTCTGAATAGTAAAACTTTTTTGCAGCCCTCTTTGAAGTCACYACAGTTGGTGCATGAGCAGGCTCACTTGCACATCTGGTTTTATCAGGGTAAAGCTGATCAGAACTGAGCCTGCAGAGCCAACAGCACTCCCACTGCAGTSAAAAACAGAGGAGCAGCTGTTTTCACATGTTCATGCAGCAAATTACTCTTACTTTCCATCACAAAACCTGCAGCTTTTCATAGTTTTCCTCCAAAGAGTTCTACGTATCTAAGTTATCTACAATATTGTCATACTATACAAAGGGAAAAAAAAAAAAAAGAATCCTTTCTACATAACCCATATGAAAGCAGCAGAAAACTTATATCTACCCTGCATCTACTTGTATGTACCCTGTAAATTGATCTGTCTAAACATATATTAAAACTTTACAGATTTTCATTTATATATTTGCTCAAGAATATGAGCCCAGTCCTTGCTTTCCCATGGCAACAAAAATGAAATAATGAAATCCAGGCCTAATGGCACTATAGATTTTCACTCCAGTAAACCTGAAGCTGCATGATTTGTCACTCATGCATTTATCTATATATGGTAAAGTGAGTAAACACCACATAAAATATATTTTGTGCTTCCTCGGTCTTGGACAGATTAGCACAAATTAAATTTCACACTAATCTGCCCATGGTCAGGAGTGCTACATTAGGAGTGAGGGGGATTCAGCTAATTGTGAAGAATATTTTTCTCTAATAAAATGATCTGTGAATATAACAAATATATTCTGGAAAGCTACCTTCACCAATATTGTCTATCAATACTGAATCAATAAATGATGAAGAAGAATATCTGTCATGATATATGACAGAAATATGTCRTGTTTGTCAGTATTACTTTAATTCKTTCACCAAATTTGAAATTAATTTTCTTCTCACTTAATATTTTCAGATGGATTTTTCAATATTCATCATTTAGGTTACACTGCTTAGTTATGTTTGATCACCCAGGGCACATGGCATTTGAGTCACATTTGTCTGAAGAATACACTGAACTGCCAGAAGAGGGAAGTCCAGGATCACAAGTTCATTTCTCTGAGCAATGTGAAATCTGACAACAGAATATGAAAACCCTACATGAAACTGCCCTTTTTATAACAAATTGCTGAAACAGGATCATGACAGGCATTGAGGAGAAAGTAGCACAAATACTTATGAGACAACTTCTGCAACTCCAGTGTTTATACTGATCGATTTAAAAATCTGGGTAATTGTCTAAAGAAAATGTTACCTTCCTTAAAAATAACCAACCAGTTGTGGTCAGCCCTGGTTTTGGCTGAAGGACAAATAAAAATCCTGGCCATGCAGGAGGCAGTGCTCTTTCTTTTGACTGAAGTAAAGATCCATGGGCAGCAATGCTGCATATGCCAGGGTGGATGGCACTGCCCAGTTACCCAGCTCTGACAAAGATCTGTGGCTGCAGATAGACTTCTTGCCACGGGAAGAAACAGAGAAAAATGTCCTGAATTTCACCACATGAAGGATGTCAAAATCAGTATGTAAATATGCCAAATACACTTGAGACTAAATAATTGGAAATATTTGTGCTGCATAGTAGGGAAACTGAAATTATATTATACATCATTTTGTAGACCTAACTTTCCCACAACACAACTTCATGTTCATTTTTAAGTCAGGTTTCTTTTCTGATTTTTGAGAAAGCATTACATAGCTAAAAATCAGTAATGGTAGTAGGTAAAACACTGATAAATAAATGTTAACAACTCCCCATTCTCTTCAAACAGAGAATTCTATACAGTTTCTGAGTAAGCAAACACTGCATACCCACAGAAAACACTGTAAACACTATAAAACATTATGAAATGTATTTACAATACTCTGAATAGCTTTAAACAAAAGCTGTTAAGACTTTAAATATCCAGTCTTCCTCATACAGACTCCTCTGCAACTGTAGCTGTTGAAGACATAAATTGAAGTGCAACGCTTCAGTCTAACATTTACACTTCTACATTAACACGTTGGTTGAAACACATTCTGCCCATATCTRTGCGAGATGCCGTGTCCCGCAGAGCAGGGCAGGAGGCAGCTGCCGGTCCCTCCCGGCCCGGGAGCGCCGCGCCGGCGCTGGGTCCCGCCGGGAACATCCGCGCATCCCCCGCGGGAGCCGCCAGAGGCCGGGGCACAGGGGAAGCTTCTGACAAACTTTATTAGAGAGGACCTCCCACTGAGTCACGAGGTACAGAAAAGTATCCCCCTTTCTTTCCAAACTCCTCCKAGAGGAGTCTGGGCGTGGCCGGCTCCAATTTTAGCCCCAACAGTTTCTGCGGGAAGGATTGTAGAGGTGTGATTGGATCTTTATGCAACTTTCTTCCACGGAGTAAAGGATAACAAACCAAACCTATTTAGATAAAAAGAAAGGATTTGCTATGAAAATTRTTAGACTAAAAGAACTTAGAATTATTTATTACACAGTATATATAGCTATAACTACTAGTACAGTATAATGCACAATATTTGAAGCAATATTGAAGCAATTATATTAAAACTAGCAAAACAAGTAGAGAATGCTGTTACTCATCCCATACCCATCTGTGGGCAAATCTCTTTTGCTCTGCCTTAAGAAGTAACCTTCAGGGCCATCCCCACTCAAGACAGGTATCTCCAAGAAGAGAAATGCTGGAACTTAGAACCTGGGGCTGGGCWTTTATAGRCACTRTCATTCATATGTCTCCAAGCCAGCYGTGTCAGRTCATTATCTTTAAATAATTTATCATTATCATCACTTACTGGTTCCTTTATTAGGTATTTTATCAGGAACTTTGTTCTTTCTCAGAATGAGTCAGGCTGGTTTCACTATTCTTCACCAYGAGARCATGATACCCCCTTCYCTATTCACCACTGGTAGCTTGGCAAACAGGATACTGTTCAAGCTGTTTTACCCCCACTCCAGGCAGAGCATCCTGCTACAGATTCTCAGACAAATCTCAGCTAGAAATCATTCACAGGCCTCTTTTGACACGTGCATTGGTGATCCTTCTGCAGTGCACAGTAGCTTGTCTGGCAGAGGATGACTGGAAGTGAACTGTGGGGAAACACCACTCTGGGAARCACTGCTTTTCACCTTCAAGAACAGCCACTGCTTAGCAAAACTATTACCATCCACTTCAGTTTGGTGCTTAGGTCCTTCTCCATGATTTACCCAAATTTTGTTCAGAAATATTGGGTCTCACCAATGAAAACAGTGAGACACTGTTCTTGATCCTTCTTTTACATCCAAGAAAGACAGAACAATAATTTAACATAGGGTGATTCACACAGGTTTTCCTTGTCATGCAGGGGGGCTGTTCCTTCCACCACTTCAGTAAGCATTCCAGCTCTGTTCCAGGAAATAGAACACAGGTCTAAAATAGCAGTMACTCAGCTTWACTAATTATCAGAACATKTGCAGGAATCTGATTGCCTTCCAGTTGAATGGATCATATCATAAACCTCCCTTTCAACAAGCAATAAAACTGTGTATTGCCCACCTTTTGGTCCACAGGAGAACCACCAAGATCTATTTATTCATTGAAGTTTTCTCTCTCCTGCTTCATGAATGTACATCATTGCATGCCAAYGTTCAGTATTTATCCTTTAAAACTTTGTCCCTTCCCTTTTAAGGACAACACAGTATTATAYTGATGAGTTAGACAAAGAGGCTGCATGAGTTGGTCACATTTTTCAGCAGCAAGTCCTACTGAATTCACTAGATCATGATGAGAGGTAGCCTGGAATGCACATTAAGGTATTAATGAAGTGTGTATGCTTGGTTTCAAGTTTTCATGCTGAGCTGCACTGGTGTTAATCTAGCTTGATTACAAAGCCTAATGTAAATTCTTGGACAGATATTCTATTTTAGCTGAGAAACGAATGCTGACAGTTTACTGCAAGATGACAAATGAATGCTGACATTTTATTCTTACATGTTTATAAATCAGTTTAAAGGTTAAGAGTCATTAATGTGCRCAATCTGAAGAATCTATATACATAAACAAAATATTCAAATTTTGATACCTATGTATGTCCAATGTCATTCACAAAATTCAGAAGTCAGATTAAAGAATGAGGGGAAAATTGCAAATTTATCAGTATTAGTTTATCTTTTAACTGGAAAATAAATTACCTGATTGATAGGCCTTCTGATCAAATCACAATGTACAACAGGGTTTGGGTTTGGTTTGTTTTTTGTCATCTACTTTAAAATATCTATATGACAATTTTTAAAAACTAAAGGATTAACTCCTCCTTTCCCATACAACTCACACAGATTGGAAGCATTTGCCAGTAACTTTAGCAATCTTTCAGGCACTCTGGAAAACAGATAATCAGTTTGGTCCATACTAGGACACATCATAGGAATAATAAGAATAAAAATTCTTATTTTTATTACACATTTTCCTGGTATTACCAGAGCTAAGAAATAGTCATGGTTTCCTGATYTATTTCTAAGAAAAGGTCTAAATAGTGCTCTGAGAGGAGCACAAATTCCAGTGGCAATTTTTAATGGCCAATAAGGGCTGCCACTGGATGAGAAAGGGACTGTGGCAATTAAATTTATTTATGGAATTTACTAAAACTCTGATGGAGACAGACAATCTAGATGAGTATGCTTCCMTGTTGGATGTAAGCACCATGGAGGATATGGGCACCTTCTTCATCATATTCTGACATTTTTAAAATAATGTAAAGAAGTTTCTCAGATCAATACCAACTATTAAAAAKGTGAAGTAAAATTTGCTTTGGGAAATAGAAGACCAAAATCCTTGAACAACTTCTGGACATGAAAGTATAACAAACTTCAAAGCATTCATCAMTGTTTTTCCTGGGTAGATGACCTACATGGCACACTTTGTCACATACAGTCCAGATCCCAGCTSTTTTCCATACAAAAATGGTATTTTGTATATTTTGTTACCCATTAGCTAATGAATCAGACTTACAGAGCCAAAATAGATGTCCAGAATATCTTGACTTAATATATGCACACACACACACACACACACATACATACATATGTATTTGTATTGTGTATATGTATATATACATATGAAGCATTACACAGAGTACTCATAAAATAGGTATGGTCAAGGAAAGCTGAGAGCTGAGAGCAGAACTTTGAGTATTCTTTGACTGATTCTTTCAAACAATTTGCTTTAATTTCTCAACATTCTTGACTCACCTGAATCAAAACTGCTCAAAATTGGTTTTCTGAACACTTTCTGCTTTTTTTGTTTTATAAGCCAACTAGGGAAATGAATACCATTCAAACTCAGAAATCTATTTTATGTTAAGAAGGAGACAAGCTGCTTGGTGTTTGTCAGAAAAGTCATTCCCGAGCTTACTAGAGCAGGACCAGCTTCCCTTCCTCAGAGGAAAGTCAGAAAATGGAATCTGCAGCTCAGGTCTAGGGAATGTTCAGACTGATCATTGTTACACAAAAACTTCCGCTGCAAAACATTCCAAGGTCTAAAAACAACAAAAAAATCCAAAGCATTGCTAAACTGAAATTCGCTTTCAAATTCAAGACACTTYTCATTGCCTTCTTCACAGCTCTTTTATAGTTCTCAAGATGCCAGCTGGCAKTCAGACTGTTGTTAGGAAAAGTTTAGGGGATGAGCTATTGACAGACAGCCAATCCTGGTAAGTAAGCTTTTCATTTTTCCTCTACAAGGATGTGCTGCTTTTTCTCAGGCAATGACATGCAAGCAATTCTAATGTAAGTCTTTTCCTGAACTCCAGCAATAAAATATATATTCTACTCTATGCTGAGCTTCACTTTGTCTGACCACTACATAAGCACCTGCCAAACATAATAAACACTTGCAGTGTGGGTATATCATTACATTTGTCTGCCACAATGCCTTGATCAAATTGACCTCTTGTTATTCAAGAGGCTGAACAGACATCTGGATCTGCATGGCAGTATGGCAGAATTGTGCTTTTTGAATGGAAAATATTTCAACCTTCTGAAAATTGTTACATAGAAGATAGAACTGTCATCTGGATGTGTTTGGAGTTTGTGTCTTGGTTTTTAATGATTATATTTAAATACCCTCTACTGAAATAAAACCAAAATATAATTCATCAAAGATAAATAACTTTGATGCTTCATGTTTAAACTAGATTATTTGTTCAGGGAGAAAACATWCACCACTAAATTTGGAAAATAACAATAATCTGCATTCACATAATACTTTATGTCTGAGGAATAATAGTTTTTTAAACACATCCACTGCTCAGGGTATGAACTGCTCATGGCTGAACCAGTGAGATCTCATTGGTGTGTCAGGGATTACATCCCCTAAAGCCAAGCTTCTCTATCTTCTATGTCCTATATCTACAGCTGCACAGCACAYCACATCATGTAGCTAGACTGCCCTACTGAATCTGAACTTGAATTTCCTGAACGAACTGCAATTGAGGGACACTGAATGGGTCTTAGAAATCTTTGATAGTTTCATAGTGCAGGAAGAAAACCTGTTACTTGCGAGTTCCCACAATTTACATGGACATCATCTAGAATTGTGCATTGCTTCTCAGGTAGTCTTCTAAACAGAGACCAGGATACCTGTCCCATCTCACTYTTGATTCTTGAGAAACATCACTGATGTTTCTGAATCTAAGTTTAAAAATACTTAATATAGCTCTGAGGAAAGAAAACGTTTCCAACGGTGCCTCCAGAGAGCTGGAGACCAGCAGATGACTAAAATTGTACATGASTGTTCATGTACCCAGTAAATCAAAAAGCAGTTCCATACTTTCTTAAAGCACAATTTTTGCTGAGAACACTATGGATGTATATATGGATGTATAAAACTTGGTTTTGTGCTTGATTGGGAAGGCAATGGTCTTGGAGCTTGAGAAAGTCTTTAATGTCTTTTGAGCTGGATTTTGAAGTTGTTGTCAGAAGATTTGAAGAGGCACATCCTATATGGTCTCAGGGGGATTTAAACTGTTGGAGTCACAGACTATGTTGAAGCCATGATGTCTGCTTTCTTCTTACCTGGCAGTCCATTAGATGGAGAGGACTTCACCAGCTGGGGAACCAGGCCTGATCAGACACTGAGATAAGTTTCTGTAGATGCATCCTGCTTCACAAAGAAGTGAATTCTTAAGCTGCACCATTAAGAGTGCACTAGTGTGTGATTACTAGTGTCAAATCCTATAGGCACACAACCTCTCCTTGCTGTAAATAACCCTACAGTAGTCCAAGGAACAATTAAATCCTATGTAGTTCAAACATTGGTTATGCTCTTTTTACACTCAACAAAATCATCCTCTTGGTAGAAGTCAGGAACTGTTGTCTAGATAGGATTTCAGCTGCCATATATGTATTTCAGGAGAAGAAAGATGTGACTGCTTTAATGGTAGCAATTTTATAAATAATTGGTCTTTCAACTTGTTGCAGGTTATTTRTTCCAAAACTATTATTATTTGATGGTAGCTGAGCTTGACCCAAAAACCCTGTAAGATCAAGCTCTTTCATTGTTTTAACATTATTTTAATAAATAAGTTCTTATGAAGATGGTAATATGAGGTATGAATTAGACAAGCTAACASCAGTTTCTGCAATGTATTCTGCTCTCTGTGGCATCAGAAAAAAATGTGGAGTAACTCCAGCTGTAATTTAGAATAAATTACTTACTTTGTTCTGGTGAAACTGAGAGGAGAATCTAGTCTGATTAATGCTAAATGAAAAACAGCATGACTACTTACTGCATCTATTTTCAGTGAAAAATTACGAGATCTATATTCATTCATTTGTAATAGAAATGTGGATGGACAGATCTTCAGTGTATTCCTAGTGATTCATGTGCTGCTCAGCTGTTTTTGTTTTCAACTGAATTCTTATTAGGTGAGCACAGCTCTGGAACAACTGTTCCAGGCTAAATCTATATATGTTAAAAATCAATTTCCTTTCTGATGAAAAAGTGATACAAAAACCACAGCAAACTAATTAATTGATTAGGGTCTGAATGAAAATCAACAAATCCAACACTCCTCACTGAGCCAAAACTGCCCTTCTCCCCAGAAGAACTTCTATGTTTTGCCAGATGGGGCTTGGGATATGATGGTRAAGATACGCTGAGGTCCTAGTCTGAATTTAAATGAAAACTTTCCCAAGTTTAGCAGTGCTAATATCTGAAAAATTTTCTCATCTCACTGCAAATTATTTTGTATTTTTCTTATGTACACATTTTTAGCCAAGCTGAAACTGGAACTGGGCAAAAAGAGGGAAAGGAATGTGGAGAAAAAGRTGGTGTTACCAAGAATATTGGAAGAGGCAAAGTGAAAACGAACTTGACCATTTAATGGGAGACAGGGTATTATAAACCTTTCAGGTAACAACAGACTTTGATTCTGGAACCCACTATTTTCAAACAAAATTATTTTGAAGGCTCTGGAACAATTACTATACGTGCAGCCTGTAGGCCTGATGCTGCTTTCAATTATGCTACTGAAAAAACTCTTCCAGACTTCCATTATTGACAACACACCCATGGGAAAAGTACAGACTGAAGGTCTGATGCTGCATGAGGATGCCCAAGGGCATGAAGACCTGCCAAACAAAAAATGAAATGTAAGCAATTTCATAAGGTTATGGACAAGGTCCGGCTGAAGTTCACAGAATCATAGAGTGGTTTGTGTTGGAAGAGACCTTTAAGATCATCTCATTACAATCCTCTTGGCATGGGCAAGGGCACCTCCCACTAGACCAGGTCTCTTAAAGTCCCATCCAACCTGTCCTTTAACACTTCCAGGGATTGAGCACCCACAGCTTCCCAGAGCAACCTGTGCCAGTGCATCACACACTTCACAGTAAAAAATTTCTTCCTAATATCTAATCTAAACCTACTCTTATTCAGTTTACTTATTGTCCTGTCACTGAAGGCCTTGGTAAAAAGTCTCTTTTTCCTTTAACTCTTTTTAAATATTGAAAGGCCACCACAAGGTCTCCCTGGAGCCTTCTCCTCTCCCATCTGAACAGTCTCAACTCTCTCAGCCTGTCTTTGTAGAAGAGGTGCTCTGTCCCTCTGACCATCTTGGTGGCCAGGTCTCTCTCACCAGAGCTGAGCAAAGTCTCCTCCCTTGCCCTGTGCCAGCCACACTGTTTGGATGCAGCCCAGAATACAACAGGCTTCCAGGACTGCAAGTGCACATTGTCAGACCATTGTGTTGAACTTGGTAGGGGCTGTGAAAGGCAACAAGCAGGGAGGGCTTCTGCAGCTCTATCAGCACCAAGGACYAGGAAAAGGAAGTGTGCCAGCTGCTGAACAGGCAAGGGCATAATGAACTTGCGATGATGTGAACAGAGCAGAGGTACTCAATTCCTTCTTTGCCTCCATCTTTGCTAGAAGCCCATGAATCACAGGACCCTGAAGCAAGAAATGATTAGTTCTGGTGGGCAAGGATCAGGACAGGGAACATTGAAATAAACTGGACATATTTAAGTCCATGTGACCTACAGGGAGGCACCCCCAAGTGCCGAGGGAACTGCTGGTATCTCTCTGAGTCCATTCTTGATTAAGGTCATATGAAAGGTCRTAGTGATCAGAGGAGATTTCTGAGTACTGAGAGAAAGCAAATGTCATTACCATCTTCAAAAAGACATGAAGGAAGGTTCAGGGAAACTACAGGTCAGAGCTCCACCTTGATCTTTGGGAAGGTGATAAGCAAATAATCCTGAGAACTATTTCCAGGCAAATAAAAGACTACAAGATTACTGGGAGTAGTCAGCATAGATTTATGAAGATGAAATCATGCCTGACCTGAGAGGCTTCTACAATGGAGTGAACAGGGGAAAGCAGTGAATTCTATTTATTTGACTTCAGCACAGCTTTTGACAGTCTCTCTTAACAATCTTGTAGACATTCTGATGGAATATGGGCTTGGTAAATGGACAGGGAAGTTGATTCAAAACTGGCTGAACTGCTGGGCTGATAAAGCTGTGGTCAGTCTGAAGTCCAGCTGCTGGTCAGCCCCTAGTGGTGTTCTAAAGGGGTAACTACAGCTGATCATCAATGACCTGGATGCTGGCATATCATGCACCTTCCACAAGTTTGCAGATGACACAAAACTTGGAGGAGGGTTTGACAGCCTAGGTGGTTGTGCTGCCATTCAGAAGTGTTTGGACAGGCTGGAGAAATGGACCAAGAGACACCTCATGGAGTCAAGCAAACGAAAGTGCAGAGTCCCACCCCTGGAGAGGACCAACCCCAGGTACAGGAATAAGTTGCCCAGAAAGGCTGTGCAGTCTCTGTTCTGGGAGAAATTAAAAAACCAGATCCTTGAAGAAGCTGTCATAGCTGACCCTGCTTGGGCAGGGGTGGGGTTGGACTGGGTGGTTTCCAGAGGTGCCTGCCAGCCTCAGCCACCCTGGGACACTGGATTTACTGGGACATAGCTCTAACCCTCTAAAATTTTGAGGACGTAATGATTCCTACTCCACAGCCAGTGGTAGCACATACAAAATAAGCTGTTTGTATAAAATATAAATGCAGCAGAACCTGTATAAAGGTCACAAAGACATATTCTCTTTTATCTACTTGTAGGCACTGCAACCAGAGTGAGCGATTCCATAATTCATTTCAATGGGAGTTTGTAAGCATTAGATGTAGGTTCCAAACRCCTGACCTGCATTTTTATGGGTGATTTGTTAGCAGCAGTGGGTAATCCTGTGGAGAGAAGAGGTTTTGATACTCAGCTGAGTACTAATTTTAACTCACCCCCATTTCTAAGAAAAATTCAGATAGCAGGATAGTTCATGTTTTCAAAATACTGCTTTTTGATTCAAACTATTTACTGTAATGAAACAAGTAATTTGTTTTTATCTGTGCCTGCATCACGTCTCACTTCACTGCTGGTTCTGAACATCAGTAGAAGGTTCTTGAACTGTGCTTGTCTACACCAGTGATGCATCCACAGTGTCATCTTCCACAGCTCAGAGTAATGGTTCATAAGTGTCACTGGACAAAGTTGTACAACATTTCATTTTTTTTTCATTTTAATCTTATCTGGCGATAAGAAAGTTTTTGGAATTTGTTGTTTGGAAAAGAAAACTGGCATTTTTATAATCTAAGAATGAATCCTACTTTCACCTTGCTGGTTATTGKTATTAATTATGCTTGTCATGAATTTAGAGCGAATGTACAAAGCAATATTATCACTTAAAGTATACACAGCAGTTTTGTATCAGGAAGGTCTAACAGTTATCTCCAAGCTGAATACTTGGTATAAATATTATTTTTGTATTATGAATGTCATTATCAAATCTAATACAACAGGCATAAACTATGATAAATTTTGATGTTACAAGAAAGGAACACAGTAYGTTATTAACAAGGAAAGATCTTGCAGAGCAAGTTTTTCCTTGAAGTGGCTATCACAAAGTGACACTGAATCCCTCCAGCACAATAAAGTTCTATAAGTGAAATTGT
Source organism: Alauda arvensis (assembly GCA_902810485.1). Taxonomy (NCBI): domain Eukaryota; kingdom Metazoa; phylum Chordata; class Aves; order Passeriformes; family Alaudidae; genus Alauda; species Alauda arvensis. Next base: position 1,367,226 of record CADDXX010000197.1, on the reverse strand, counting down.
GTCACCATCTTCCACATAATTATTATTTAACTTTATTTAACTCCACAAATTTTGTGACAGCTTTGAATTTCACTGATACTACAGATTTCAGTATGTTAAAAATTTCTGCACACCGTGCCGACATCTTTTTCCCTAATATAAAAATCACCTACCCAAAACTACACTTCTCATAAAAGGAAAGCGATTTCTGATATAATTTACAAAAGCACACTGCATGTCAAGTTTTCCAACACTGAAGATAAGTCTTGGTTGCTGATAGGCCATTTTCCCTTTGTCTGCTTAATGTAAAAAGACAAAAAGCCATCTCGAGGCCAGAAGGCACAAATCCCTTCCCCACATTATAGCCCTTAAACTCCCTCTTATCCCTTTCCCTGTGTTCCAATGGCTTTCTCTCTGTTTTGCAGAATAACTCACATGGGAGGAGAAAACCAGTAAATGTTGATTTCCCTCTGTCCCTGTAGCTGCCTCTGTGTAAGGCCTGGGATTCTCCTGACATCCCTACGAAATGACTAGACCTTGACCAYTGAGGAGCACAGCCCCCACTTTGGGGATGAATATTAGGTTATTGTATCRACAGTGAGTATTAAAATTATCAGAAGTGCCATTCAAAGTGCATGCCCAACACATTCTTTTCATGGAGATTTCCTACAGGGAAATATTTCTAATTCAAAGCAGACAACTGACTGAGTCTCTAAGTTTGCTGCTTAGCACTTAGAGAGGAGTGAGTTTCAAGATATGGTGAGGGATATAAAAGTCCTATAAAGGGGTCTCAACTGGAGGAGATGAGAACAGCTGAGTCCATGYAAACCTCCTCTTCAGGAGTTCTCAAGTGACTCCATGTCTCCAACAATGGAGATCACCACATTCTCCAATACACCAGCTCAGGTGAATCTTTTCACCTGCCTCCACCACGAATCATTCAAAGAGGGCAGAGAGTTTAAAAAACTCCCACAATACAAAACAAAACAAGACAGTTTCAAAACCATCTAAGTTGTCAGGTGGAAAAAAATGAGTGTGAGGGCCACTGAGTCGGTAGGTAGGAAYAAATTCCTTGGCTTGGGACGTCAGCTGAGATGTTGGGGCCTGTGCAAAGCAGCTGAGAGCTGAGAGAAAGGGGAAAGAGCAATTTTGCCAGGACATTTAAATGTGGATATGAATGAATGCATCATCACCCTCTGTCTGCCAAAAGTTTCCCTATGCAATGAAGATTAAAGAGTCTGACTATTACTTCTGCAACAAATGATTTTTCTGATCACCTTATAGAGGTGCTTGATCTAATCTTTTAATCTAGTTTAGGTTGTCTCTCTGTTTTGGACATTCTCATATCTCTGTGAATGTTTTATACCTGTGTGTGTATATAGTAAAAAAGTCCATGTATTTGAAAGTTGAAAATTTCAGAATCACAATTTTCTGTTCACCCCAGCATAAAAGCCTTGTCTCACTCTTCCAGTCACAATTCATTCATCTCATGYTGCTGCATTATGCAGAAGCTTTAATTGTGTCACTGCAGATTTCCTGCCCACCTCCCTTACCAATGCTCTGTTTTACTCCATACATAAGTGCCACCACTATTTTAGTTAATTTTTCTGTGTTTCTAAGTGGTCTGGATTAGAAGCACTGTCAGTGACCTTTGTGGAAGACCTCATTGGATGAACTAGGTGGGGTACCAAGCTAACACATCTGACTTGACTCTTAATTTACAGTAGGGTTACTGATCTGTTCTGTGGATGTCTGTCCTGCACAGTTCATGGCAACACAACACACCAGCTGTGAAGGTGACCTGGAAGGTCAAAGGAGTTGTGGTTCTCTTCCCCATTGTCAGCCTTGGGGAAAAAGAGACCACCAGAAGCCAGAACCTTTGCACTGACAATATTTAGAATTTGGGAGCGATCTTCCAAGGATTTTGTCTCATCAGTATTTTAGCCTTTCTCAACAGGCCTCCWGGGATGTGTAGCATTTTTAAAGTGCTGCCTTCTGCAGCCATCAGTGTACCCATATTACACTCTTAGGATTAACAAAGTGCCACTTCCCTTCTTCCTTATCTTTTTTGCCCCTCAATAAGATTATCCCACACCACTCTTTTTCCATTATACTCACTGTGGAATTYTCTTGTTTTTCAAGTTTTCCAGGCTGCYCAGAGCTCCATYTCAGTTCCACTGTTTTAGAGTGGCTTCTGGTTCACAGCTTATGTATGTGCATTCAGCAAAGTGAATTAGCCCACCTACTACACATCATCTTGATATTGGTGCTGGAATTGATTTAATTTTTTAATTTTTACATCAGGTTCGTTATTTTCCTCCTTCTCTATTTGCCAGTGGTGCAATGTATTGTACAAGGGAGAAATCATCTTATACATACTCTCTATTAGGTTTAGGATATGACTTCTACATTCCTGCAGACAGTGAACAGTTGTTATCTAGTGGAAATGAGAGACTGAGAAAGTTAGGAGTGTGGAGCCACAGTAAATATCTATGATGTAGTTTTATGATTATTTGTAATAATGAGAAGATGTCACCAGAATCCTAATGTTATTACAAGTACTTCAAGACAAGCAGTTATCAGCTTGTAGCAATATGCTTTACTGGTTTTCTTCTGCAAAGAAAAAATCACCATCATTCTGTGAAAACTGTGAAGACTGTGGGATGAATGTAGTATGAATGAGGACTCACAACTGCCTTTCAGAGTCTGAATTTTGTGATAAAAACAAATTAATGAGGCAGACWGGAATGTGGCCGAATTAGTTCTGAGCACTGCCTGTGGATGGGATGTTTTGTGAATAAGGAAATCTTCCTTAAAAAGCCAAAAGTTGAACATAAAACCTGCCAGGCAATCAATACACAGGGAGTTAGGTAGGAACCAGCTCCTCTAAATATTAAGTCTTCATGTGGAGCAGTTTTATTTTTTGTAACACAAACCCAGGAAATATTTGAATGCCTTTTGCTGAGCTCTTCACCCCATAGCCCCAAATACTTATTTACTGACACCAGCTGACAGGGATTAAGGGATCCAAACCATTTAACTGAGGTGCTGTTTCCTGCTGAATTCCAGGACTCAAAGACTAGCTGAGGATGGACTCCTTTTGCATAGGTGATTTGATAAAAAATTAATAACCCAGAAAGAAAGAAYTTAGAAATTTAAAAGAACTTAGGAAGAGGAGCTTTTAGCAACAGGCAGTTTATCACCTTGGACAAACATGTAGATGTAATCTGAAGAGAACACAAATAATCCTTGGTCAGAAAACAGATTTAAGTAGTTTATTTCTGTAAAAAATACTAATGAYTTAAATGTAGATGTGCTTTAAGCCCCAAGCTGGGATTAGGCCAGTATTGTGCAAACTGGTTTAAGAGACAGGGGAGAGATTTTTGGCTGGTCAAAGTGTTTATATTCTTATTTCACATGAGCAAATTTAAAAATGAGTACAATAAGGAAAGTGAAACAATTGAAAACAGTCTAAAAAGTTATGGGAATAGATGGTTCCTGAATCCAGCTATGTGAGCAGCTTTTTTTAATAATGCTTTCTGTTTTTAAAAATGTATTAAAGCAATCAGTTGTTACTATCTTCTGCMCACCTAGCAGTAGTTTTACTTTCACAGAGTCTGATAGTATAACTTAGGGGTTTAGCACATGYCAGAGTTGCCAGCTGTTCCTGTGAAGTGACTAAAATATATAAAATGTGTTTACCATTGAGTAACTCTGCACCCAYAAATGAACAGGTCGTGCTTATTTTGAACTTATAAAAATGGAAGCAGTCAACCAAATAGGTGATTTATAAAGAGAAAATGCCAGCAGAATTATTCTGTTGTGTGAAAGAAATTGGACTAGCCAGTGGGAAGAATATAATGCAACATGGCAGGCTTTAATTTACCTCTGGAATGTATCAGGAACCCTCAGCACTTCTGGATCAGAAACTGTTTGTGATAAGGTTTCCCTCTTTCAGCATCACTTCTCAACTAGGTGTTTGCTTTAACCCTGGTATTTTCTTTACTTTCTCACTGTCTAAACACACCCCTAGAGCTCTACAATTGTAAATTACACAACTTATGGCCTTCTGACCAGCTTCACCTAAAAAGTATGMATGTGGATCTTTYAGAATCAGGTTATTCAAACCAAATGCAATCACCTGGTTCTTTAACCTATTATTGCATGATGGATAATCTTCAAAATAATGTTTGCCACCAAAAAGGCCAAAATGTACTATTTCAAATATTGTGAAGTCTTAGATATCCTGGTGTATTTTCTAATGAATGTTTAATTGATAATCATGAACATTTTGCAATGTTTTTTCTCCTTCACAAGGGTTATTATCCAAAGTATTTGCTGTAGGAATGACTTTGGGCCTAGTGAAATGAATGTATACATCTGCTATCTTTATTGCAAGTGAGGAGTACAAATTTAAGCACTTTTGATTTGTATTTAAAGCCCAGTTAACCAGCAGAGCTGATAACTTATAGTTTTGAAGTGTTTATTATTTTTGCTACTGGGTTACATGTTGCTACACTTACAAATAAAAAAAGAGAACAGTTTCAGTTCCAAACTACAAACTACACAGAAATGGGTTTGCTGAAAGCCAGTGGCATTGTATGCTCTTACAGTAACTTCAACTGGCTGCTCTGCTGAAGTACCATCCTTTTATGTAGCATGTTCTGAGTTGTTTCTTTGGCTGATACAGGAACTAAAACACAACTGTTTATGTAACTATCCAGATCATGGTTTTGCTCTCAAATTTTTAGGATGGAATTGCATGAATAGGTAATTTTTATAATCTCAATTTTTAAATGAAAACTGTGTACAGTTGCAAATGAAGGGTACTAATTGTGCATTAGTTCAAATTTTAATATAACATAAATTATTGAGTAATATTTCTATGCCGAATTAGTGGAGCAAACTGCTGTTCTATCAAGAGAATGATCTATCTCATTTTTCATATAAGAACACTGAACACATGAAGAATCACAYCAGAGGCATTAGGAAGGAGATTGTTCCACTGATTGTGACATATGGAAATACTGCCTGGAAAGTATGTGTTCCTTGGCACYGGTAAAGAGAACAGCTCTCCTGGTTTCAGACCCTCACATGTTAAGTTTCAGTTCACCAGGCAATCTTAGACCCAGTTCCACTGGTGCCCTGTCAGAGGGGACTCCCTGGAAGTGGAGGCATGCTTTGTAGTCATTGTCTCTTTGAACACTTTGCTTCCACTGAAGAGAAGGGCAATGTTAGTTTGTTCCTAAGAGCTTCTTCACAGTTTGTGAGCTCTAAATCCACCTTGAAAAACAAAATAAAAAAATAAAAAAAAAGAAATTACTACCAAACTTCTCCAATTATCTGGAATTTTATTCCATCCATATACATGCATAGTAACAACATTTGTTGAGAAATTATTTCTATCAGAAGTAGAACATTATCTTTGTGATCACCAGTTGCAGTATTGCTACTCTTATATTTAAATATATCTTATATATGAATTAGATTCATAATTGCAGCATTGAGTTTAGGGTTTTGTTTTAGACTGTGCCTTTCAAAAGATAAAACTGATTGATATGACCTCATTTCTTACAATACTGCTTCCAGTAATTTTGTTCATTCTTTATAAAGTATTGCATTTAACAGCAAAGGTTTAAAAATTGAGACAGAGATGCATCAGCGAAAGAAAATACAAGTACTATACAAGAAAGAAAATGCCATCTTCATTTAACGTACGTTTCAGATTAAGAAAGTAGACAGAAACATACTGCTACATACAAATGCAAAGCCTAATGACTAAGGTACTGTATGTGCTAAAATATAAAGTGCAAACTGAGCCCAATTGTTCAAAAAAATTGAAATTTTAAGGCGAACTTTACAGCATAGTTGAAACTTCTTTGCAAGTTATATTTTAGCATATACATATATCTGCAACAGCATATAAGAAAAAAAATCAGGATACACAAGTGCTTTTGAAGCTATTTCTAAAATGCTTTTCTGTATTGTTTGCGACTATTTTCTTTAAAATCTACTATACAGTGCAAACCATATGTGCTACACAATAACTATACAATAACATTACAAATGACTTTAATATAAAGTTTTTAAATAAAAAATAACATAACTACAGCTATGAATACTGCTGGTAAAATAAATTAATATTTTTGAAAATGGCACCAATAATACACTTTACTAATGGACTGTAATGAAAGTACACCTTTAAGTCTTCAACCCAGCAATAGTGAAATCTCCTGATTGTCCAGATTCAAATTCAAATTTGAATTCAAACAGCTTTCTTTAAACTGTATGGAACAATATGCTAAACACATGTACCAAAGGTGACCGATTGTTTCATTTGACATGTTCTGCTGCATGTGAAGAGCAATAAAACTTCTTATGAGTTATAAAGTTTGAGAGATTGTTGAACTGGATGTCACACAGTCGGCAATACTTTCCACTGGTCGGAGCCTGGGTAGAGCCATTCACACCTTTAGCTATACTAGACAACTGTTCCTCTGCTGTAGGAATTGCTGGAGAGACGTTTTCATTTGTGGCTAAGGGATTCTCAGAGATCCAAGAAGGAGACTTGTGCCCATCTTCATGCGGAGGATTCTGGGAAATGTTCTCTTGCTGAGGGTTAGCAGCAGGCCTTTCCTCCGGTTTCAGTCCCCCATTAACTATTACCATGCCTCGGTTTTTTGGCAGTAGTGGAAGAGATTCTTTCTTCTGCACAGCACATCCATTTGAAGGCGCCTGGCCTTTAGGAGATTCACTTTCTGTATTTGTGCTTTGATCTAAATCAGTATTATGAATGACGAGAGAACCAGAAATGTAATCACTTGGCTTTATTCCATAATATGGAGAAAGCTGATCTGCTCCTTTAGCTTTCTTTATTGCTCCAGGGTAAAGGCATTGTGGAAGAAACAAATGTTTGTTTTCTTCTTTTGTAGCAATAAGCTGGGCCGCTTCACTAAAGACTTTCAGTCCTTGAAGTGTTGCTAAGTGTGTGGAAAATAAGTTTCCATTAGGAGAGGCCTGTTTCGAGTTTCCGTTTTTCTCACATTTGATTATGCTTCTCTCATAACTGACATCTGGGCTGTTTCTTTCACTTTCTGGGTTTTGAAACACCTTACTGTCGAGTTGTCCCAGGTCACTACGCTGATGAGCAGTGACAGGACAAAAATTCTGCTTGTGAGCCAGGTAGTTCTCTACCTTGTTAAAACTGATCTTGCAYACGGTGCACTCATGGTAGTCTAGCAGCCTTTTGGGGGAAGTGGACGTCCTCTCTGATGGGGGTAAGCATTTTTTACTGAGATCTATTGGCACATCCATCTCCAAGCAAGACACGGTGGAGTGGGCAGTATCACACTTTGAAACTGGAACACACTTGTTAATGGACAGGGATGTTTCCAGATGCTTCGAGACTATTCCTGGAAAGATATCACATCGTGGGTGGTAACAATCCCCAAGGCCCTCTGTTGACTCTTGAGTAGATGTACAAGGATTGCCAAGATTAGCAACTTCTAGAAATCGCTGYTGAACTAGTGGTGGCCTCTGCTCTTGCTCTGGTAAGCACATCTCATACATCTTCCTCCGCTTCCGAGTACGCATTGTTCTCTGCATGGCAGGCACTTTGTTGGAAGCGGACCTCTTCAGCGGGGGGTCGTGGCGAGTGGCACAGTAATACTGCTTGTGGACCATGTACGTCTCATGTCTGCTGAAAGTAATATTACAAGCTTCACATGTGGTCTTGTTAGGGTCACTCTCCCCCTCTACTAAGGGAGCACTGGGATTCTTCACATCAGAAGGTTTTCCATTTATCTTCTCATCACCGTTGCTTGCAGCTGACAACTTCTTAGGCTGTGCCGTAAAGTCTTTTTCATGACTTTTATTGTTTGGCCCAATCAAATCTAAAACATTGGAAGAGTTTAAGCAAGATGTCTGCAGAAGTTGATTTTCTGGATCTGATGTGTGAGGAGCTGGATTCAGGATGTTTATAGAGCTTTGACCATTACTGGGACTTACAGCTTCAGGCATTTTTTCTGGAACACTGGAAAAATCTGGYGACTTTGCCATCTGCTGCCATCGGCTGCTGCAGTAATGCTTTTTGTGTACCAAATAGTTGTCCAAATTATTGAATGTTATGTTGCATTCAAAACATGTAGCCCCTTTAGGCATCAAAGGACTGTAAATTACAGGTGGATAATTGCTACTTCCATGCCTCAGCCTTCGATGGACCAGTTCTGACATTTTGGCTAATATCTCTGAAGCCTGAGGAACCACAGTGATGTCTTGGGGAAAAGCAAACTGGGAAAGAAAAGGTCCCATTGGGAAAGAAGGACCAATATTAGGCTGAACTGGCGATGAAGCAAGTCTTGGACTGGATGGTTCAGATTTTATTTTGGTATATGAAAAACTCTGTTTATTTGCAGCAGGCTGGGTTTCTGGCCTCTGGTTTGGAAGGAAAAGTGGAGCCTTTTTTTCACATTTATCAAGCTCTGTATCAGAACTTGCATCTTTAGTCTGCATGGTCTTTTGGCTCTGGGGAACATCATTTCTGCTCAACAGGTCCGTTGCTGGCTGTAAACCTTCTTCATTTCCACTTGGAGAGTGTTCAATGTCACTTTCTCTCTGAATTTTGTTGCCAGAGACATGTAACTCTTGGTGCTGCAGTAGCTCCCTCTGAGTTTGGAAGCCAAAATGGCAGTGATTGCATCTAAAGGCAGCTTGAGTAAGATGCGAGAACAGGTGCTGATGAAAGTTAATCACTGAGTCTGCAGTGTAAGTACAAACTGTGCATTTCAGACTAGCACCGGGTGGCAGAAATTCTTCCATTTTCACTCCTACAGAAAAGACAAGCAAAATACGAAATAAAGTGACCATTTTGCCTCTCATGAAGAATACTGGGAAATCAGCTGCACAGAAGGTACAAATACAGTGAGAATGACTAATTTTCTTCTAATGAGATGGTATTAGTCACCCTGAAAATACTTGAATTGGTTTTTCCTCGAACTGCTAGGTTATTCCCAGACTTTTGCTCTGCTTTGGAGAGCCTTAGTATTTGCATGCATTCATCAGAGCTGCAGGGAGAGAAAGAACAAGGGAAAGGAGAAAAATAGACTGGASTTATTCTAAATTAAATGGTCTCAGAAATTACAGGTACAACTAAAGGGACACATAATGTTCCCCATACATAATCACTGGAAATTTTGAATGCACAGAAAGCACACCAACGTCAAGAGATTCAAGGTTATGATGTAGCCTGAGGTACAGCCCTCAATATCCCTGAAAGCCACTGACAAAACAGAAGTAGCATTTTGAGTTTTATTGATGCTCAGCTCTTTGTTTGCAYGGGTTGGCTGTAATGTGGGAGGATGTTACAGATCTATCCTCACCAGAAAGGGCAGTGTTTTTTGTGAAGGGAGGAGGAGCAGGAAGACATGGATTCACTGACATTTCATCTTTCACATATAATGGCTGTAGGCAATAACTGCTATAATAGGACACCTTTTCCTCACAAAATCACTACCACTTTGTCAAGAACAGTACATTCAAAGACATCTTACAATCACTGATTRAACAAAAAATTCCATGTTTCGTAGCATTTTGAAATTGAAATGCTTTAAAAAGAGGTAAGACCAAATTTCTCTACTGCAATTAGAAGGGTTCTAGTTACCTTTTAGGCAATAAAACCTGAAAAAATATTGATAGGGATGATATTCAGATTTTAAAATTAGCATTTGTGCTGCCTACACATATGCACATATATCACACCTCAGTCAGGTGAAGTAGGTGTGTGGTAGTTGGACAAYACAGAACTGTAAGAATACTGTAGCTCACTCTGTGGGTAGTCACACTGTTGTACCCGGAGGTCCTCCCTTCTTCCCCAGCATCAGTGACCCCCCAGGTTGTGAGTGACATTTGAAATTTGACCTGCTCTTGGCTCAGAGGCCAGAAGGGAAGGAGCTACACAGCACTTTAGTCAGCACTTGTTTCCCATCAGGCACTCTTTCCCCAGGAGGTCACATGAGGCTTTAAGCATCTCCACTGACATGAGATGGTGCTTCACATGCTTCCCCATCCTGTGGTACAGTGACAGCAGTCTCTGTGGGGCTTTGCATTTCAGTCAAGGCTCTGCATTCCAGTGGTGCAGGTCTGCAAGAGCCTCTAGTGGGAACAGTAACAGCAGTTGAAACAAACAAACGGCTTCCAAAGATTACAAGATATTTGGAAAAAGAATGTTTCATTCCTACTGCAGAAGGTGTTATAACTTGTGATAATCTGTAYAGAAAAGTAAAGAYTGACAGGATACKAAAGAGAASAAAAATGATTGAATAGACTGGTTTGTGACTAAAAAGAAAGAGAAAGGCCTGAGGTCTATAGCCTCTCTTTGAAGAAATAACTAAAGATTCTTACTGGAAATTCACCATAATCTCAGATCTATGTCTTTCAAGGAACACAGGTCTCTAGATTACATGTAGACACGGTCACTCACAGCTCATGGCTCAAARCCCTCAACACCTAAGCAATAGTATGTCAATAAATGCAAATAGTTGAAGCAWATCTTTTGCACAATGGCTAGTATTGCAGTTTTCCTCTGCATGGGGAGAAATTAATCTGTAATCTTCCCAGAGTATCTGGCTGTAATTACCAGGCTGTAAGACACACTGGGCTGCATTCACCTGATCTTATTGAAGCTGTTGTAGCCTATGGTTCTGATGGTTTACTGAAGAGTGGAATATTTACTAGGCAACAAACAGAAAATGGCAATAGCCTGATAAGWTTTTGAAGCATAAAAAGATCTGATCTCCAAATGAATGGCTGCGGGTTTTCTGTGTCGTCTACATAAAGAAGTTTACACTCAGCACCCTTCTAGTTCTTTTCTGGGAGATACCCAACTCCTCYAAGGCAGTATGTTGCTGTTTAKATTTGCAATTGCTASCTAAGTATCAGAGGAACATTTTTCACTTCATCAGATCCACCGAGTAGACTACACATACCCCAGGAGTTTTCACACTGCAGCCAAATAAGGCTTTCTTCTGTGACTAAAGCACCCATTAATGTCCTTTAGAYTCCATTCATTTAACAGGAGGATCAGGAACACCTGTAGAGCCCTTGCTTCTTTCCAGAAGCAGCTCTGTCGACCAGACAGCAAACACACCACACACTGACACTGCAGACTTTCTTATTTGTAGGAGTTCTCTGCTCTGAAAACTCCAGTGCAAACTTTTCTGCAAACTCTTAACTTGTGTTTCCAGCCCTAATTCAATTCAAAATTGGTCATCTACACCATGCTGATGTGGTGCTTAAGGACATGGTTTAGTGGTGGACTTGATGATCCCAAAGGTCTTTTCCAACCTAGACAAACCTGTGATCTTTTGTTTTTGTGATTCTAAAATACTATYCCCATTTTTTATTTATAAGAAGGGAAAAGAATATTTCTATCAAACAAAAAGTTTTTTATGAAACAAGTGTCCTGGTAAAAGYACAGAGTTCTGGACCATGATCCTTAAAGCCTTCTGCCTAAGAAGCCTCCTGTAGGGCACTATGATATTATTTCAGAAGGACATGTTCTCTGGTTGTGTGTGTGTTTGGTAGCTGGAATCCTGCAGTAATTGATTATGTCTGGATTCCTGATCATACCTTCACCAGTAAAGAAATGCTGCCTGTATATGTGTATACACACATTAAGAGAGAGACAACATTCAAGTGAGGATTAGTAGATARGACAAATGACACTGGTTACCTGGGAGAGGTACTCCGTGTAGAACACAGGTCAGAAACTGCTGACATTTTGGTATTATCTACATTCAATGYTTGCATATATTTGGATCTACTGAATGTCTATAGTGAATAATTCTTCAAAAAGCAAAATCTAGAGATGGTACACAAAAATACACAATACATACCACTGTGAGAATTTAGGTGCATTTCCAGAGCTCTTGCGTTGGAGAAGCTTTTGGTGCACTGTGGAAAGGGGCAGACACTGGATATCTGCTGGGCACTGTCCTCACTCTCCTCTGACAGCTGTGGCCCCTCTCTTTGCCTCCCACTGCAGTAGTACATGAGATGGGCCTGCAGGTTCCGCTCACTTCGGTACCAAATGCCACAGGATTTGCAAGGGAAAATGTCCTCTACAAGCAAGTATAAGCAGGTGCAGGTTAGCCACAGTTCACTTGGTGCCAACCAATTATCACAGCTAGATTAATTCCCCTCCATTCCCCATTAAAAAAATATTTATTTAATACAACATTGAAAGCAGAGAAATGGGTTTATTAAAATGCCGCTTGCAGACGAGAAACTTACATGGGAGACAACTGTTTCTTTCAAAAGGATATCTTWAAAAAAAGTTGCATAAAGAAAACTGCTAGAAGCTTTTGGTGCATAATTATTTTTAAAAATTAAATTAAATTAAATGTTTGTTGGAAACATGCAATACTAATTCAGGAACTATGCTGTATTTCCAATACATCACTACTCATTAGGTGACATATTTCAATTTTTTTCTGTGTACACAAGACTTTCCAGCTCTGGGTCTTGGAATTTTGAGTGCTAACTGCAGATCATTCTGAAGAATGTGTATTTTCAGTGTGCTTATGCATTTATTACTGTAAAATCCTTTTCTCTGATATCCAGGAGGCAAGACTAGAGTAYTTTTCCTTAAGATCCTATCATATTGAATGTGATATTATACTAAGCAGGATGTCTRTTTCCTTGGTTCCTATTCTTACTAATTATAGAAATTTAAATTTCTTATATATTTTTTGTCCTCTTGTTTTCAGTAAATTGTTGGGGTTCCACTTTTTGTTATGCAAACAGGACATTTACTGAAAAGAAGGCATTTTTTCATTGTCTCCTATCCCAAAGTGTCAGCATCCCTCTGAGGAGAGACCAGGCAGAGGTTGCACTGCATGGATTTCAGCAGCACAAATCAAGATTTGGATCATGCATTAGAGGCTACATACWTTACTAATGTGAAGAGTAATAATGCATATGGTATATTTACACAAAGTGGACAGATATTTGTGTGCTAATACCCTGTCAAAGGACACCTACCTACACAGTACCTGTTGCGTATACATCTCAGAAAGACCARAGATTTATTTGCTCTGTCTGAAAGGTGAGCCTTCCATCCTATCAGTAAGAAYAAGAAGAAATCCCTGCTCTTTTGGAGCACATCTACACTAAATTAAATTGTGACAGGATCCACGTTTGAGCACTGAAACTTGTTTATATTTCTGTATCATGAGAACAGCCTCCTCTATACTTTTGGCTTAATTCARTGAACACTATTCCCATTCATGCACAGATTTCAGGAACTATCACAGGCATAGGACCATTCTCTGCATCTGCATCTGGACACCTCTCAACTGTTTTTGAGACTAAGAGAGGATAAAATTATGAGTGGCCCCAGACTGWGACAGCTGACCTCAGGGTCAGGCAATTGCAGTCAACATCAAAACACATCTTGATCAACATCAAAACTCCTCCTGACTTCAGAATGCAAAGAGCTGCTAAAGACTGTAATTAACTCAGTTTTGAAGAATGGCTGGCTGCTTTGAAAACATGGCTTGTGTAGCTGATGATGTAATTCATTATCATTCATGGCCATTTATGTTTCATTTCAAATATTGAYGTGTATAGGACAACTGCTCTGTTTCAATTCCTTTGGGTGAACAAAGTTGAAGACTYCAACCCATTGACATGGATGAGTCTTTTATTTGCTAAATATTTACAAATGCAGCCAAAATTTACATTGSTTAGTTTGCTTCTCTGATTCCAATGCTAATGCTTGTCTATTTTTCTRCTCATGAATTTGCAAAAAATATTTATACCACTACTAATTTTTATTTTTCCCTTTGCCACTGAATAATTGTGCATGGATTTCAGACACAAACATTTAATGGAGCAGTTATTATTCCAACATGCACTATTAAAACATTACTGATACAGCTTGCATCATTTGAAATGCCCACGTCACTTTAAAGGTGACATTTCAACATTTGGTTTTGGCCTCAAATGGTCTAAAGAAGTTGAACTGTTGAGGTTTCCACAGAAAATAAAGTCCAAAAGTACTAATAGGAAATTCTGATATGGGCAACATGTTCTATTTGAATTAATTTGATTGCATTCCATCAGAGAATTGAACTTTCTGATTATCTTAATGAATTTGACTTCCAGCCATCTTTATTTCCTATGGGTTTGATGGCTTGGACAGTGTGTAGCTGCAGTTACACACAGTGAATATGTGACTCCCATTACATGCCAAGCAGAGGAAATGCATTTGAGGAGTTTTGCATGGTGAGAGGATGGAATTTCAGGGAGAAAAATATATAGGGATGGGATCTGGAACTATTATTACTCTAAAGTGATGCAAAACAGATAAATGCTACTTGAAGCTAATGTTTTAATTACTTAAAACCAAAATATAGCCATTTATTTCAATGAATACTTTCACATAATGAAAAATTCAGCCTCAAGCTGAATGAGCCAAAGGTGATATTCTAATTTTGTTTTTCCAACTAGCMAATGTTAGGAAAACATAAAAAATCCCCCAAACAACCAACAAAAACAATTTTTTTCAGAGATCTAGAAAAAGAATGCTTAAGAGATGGCTCATTACAAATCTAGAGGTTTATTCAGCTTGTTGCTTGGCTTCTAGTTGAAGACTTTAAKGAAGAAACCAAATTTTACCAACTCMACAATGAAATGTGAAAATAGCCCCTTATGAGCAGAGGCAGAGAAAGTTACAAACAGTAAGACTTGCTATTTTAGCATCTTCCTGGAGTCAAGAACACAGAAGTTACTCTGAGTTGCTGCAAAACCYGTACAGCAAGAGCTGATGCACCATAAACTTAAAGACTCCTCTTAGCAATGTTCAGTGTGGCTTTCCAGGGCTCTGCAAAATCAGTGCTGACAGAAAAGATGTTTCCAGAAATGTGATGTTGTATAAATCTGACTACTTTGCCAAAGTCCAGAGCTGGCCTCATGGATTTACAGCTGTTGGCTGTGAACACAGGCCTCCCCTAACAGTGGCAACTTTGTAGCATTTTAGGTTCTTCTGACGCCTTATTTGGGAAAGGTCCTGTTCAATCCTAATTGCTCATTCTGTGAGCAGGTATGACACCTCACAGCTGCCCCACTGGAAATAAATGTGCTTAGCTTAAGGGCATGAGGCTGCTCCAACTCACTCTTGGAAGAGAAGACTTGGATGATATGGACATTTGAAGGTTTATCTTTTAAAACAGGCTAACAATAAATATGTAGCTATAAAAAYTGTTTACCAGAAAATAAGCAATTAAAAAGAAAAAGAAACTGAAAGGAAAATGTGGGATGAAATATGGTACCAGGGATATTTTAACTAGTCCTGTGTGAAGAGCTTGAAGATGTTGTGACTGTTCAAGACTCCATGTTATTAGGTGTGAGTCTGAGTGGCAGATCATGTGCTCACATGTGCACGTGAACCTGAAATACCGTGTTCAGTAGTTTTTTATAACTAACTATAATACTTAGAAATCACAAGAAGTGAGAGGAAATGCTCCAGCATGGGGTCTAAATGGCCAGACTTGCAAAGTGATGAGAGTTAAGAATGCACAATCTAAATCTAAGTGATGACTGGCRAGGATCATGGTAATGGCCAATATATTTGAAAAGTGCTTAGAAAGGAGGATGAGGAACTGGGGCTGTATATAGGTAAACAGCAGTAATAAGCAAAAGTTAAAGAAATAAAATTTAATTTGAGCTGAATTGTCCCAGTTCAGAACATTCATGTCCCTCCTCTCGAAGGACAGCACTTGAATGCATGCTGAATTTTGTTCATGATAGAGCCCATTGATGACCAGAAGATGTAAAAGCATTCTTGGTTAACCACATTGAGTGGAGATGCTACAATAAATCAGGACTGCTATAAGGCATGATTTCTGCTGCATTTTAAAACAGTCACTGAAAGGATGTGTTTCTTTTCTTTTTCTGAGTACCATAAATTACTACCAGAAACTGCAGCGGTAAGCAACAAGTTTACTTGAGCAGCAGAGGCTGGACTTTGAGAGCTAGCCAACCTATCTTATCTACTCTTTTAACAGTTTCTAAGCCTCTTGCCTCTGGGAACAGATCACAGACCCTCCACACGAGGGCAGGGCAGGTACTCTGGGTGAGACTCTCCCCAGACTCCTCTTCCTGCTCCTTTTATCTCCGAGACGATGGGGGAACAAAAGCAGGCTTTGAGCTGTGGTGTGGTTTCTGTGGTCATGAATTCACCACTGCTGCATTAGCTCTTCACATGCACCTTAAAGTAGTGCCGTTTTAAAAGTCTGCCAGAGAAGAGAATTCCTCACTTACTGTTCACAATAGCTGTAGGCAAAATAGATGCCATTGCAGCTTGCTGCGGGAGCAGCTGTATGGAGTCCAGCAGGCGGGCGGGGTACATGCCTTCTGTGAGAGTCATCTGACTGGCAGCTTGCAGCCGTGAGTCRAAATCCACAACAAAGGCAACCAGCTCTTCACCCTCTGAGATGGCCTTGGTCGTGGTACACCAAAGCTGCCCTCCTGCAGGAAACATAAACAGAAAGATTTAATTTAATTTAACAATATCAAAATCCAGAACTTAAAACACCAGGGCTATCTTCATACTTTATTTTTTTTTTAATTTCGATGGTTTATTTAAGGTAAAGAGGCATACGGTTTTTACTTTTACTGTCTTCCTTCTACCAACAYAGGAATTTCCATGTATAAGAAAAACAATTTGAGGATAGTTTTCCTWACTATTTGCAGCATGAATAATAATTTTAATTTTTCATTTTGTGCCCTAAAAAGCCAGTACTACGAAAATCAAGATATAGGTGAAAATAACTTATGCAGCATTTCTCTCATTATTCTCACCAAAGTTCCTGTAAATTTTTTCTTTACTCCAAGTTTGATTCATTATGAATAGAAAATCACAGCTCAATAAAACCAAACAGCTGCAAGAAAGAAATCAGATTTCCTCTTAAGGGCGTTCTTCCCCTCCCTTATGTTTGTCACCCTCTTTCTCTAAAAAATCTTCCCTTATGTAATATTCTTCGTAACATGACTGCTTTATCTCTGCTTACACTGACTGAACTTCCTGAAAAGAAGATATGCCAAAGATCTGTTTCATAAAGGCTTATTCAAATAAAGGTTTGTTTAAAAGGGGGGGAAGGGGGGAAGTGGAAGAACTTTCATCAAACAGTAAGATACACTATAGCTCTGTGCTGCAAATGTCACGTGTAGTGCATTAAAAAGAAAATTAACTATGCGAGTACATCTACTAATGTATTTGAATGCGATAGTGAATGCTCATTTATTTAACATGTTTAGACAGGCAAAGCACTTATATTGTGTTATCTACACTCTCAGGCCTAGATACATATCCAATACAGTTATGCCTGAAATAATGTTGCATACTTTATATGTTATAAAGCTTTTTTTTTTTTTCCTCAGGTTTTGTATATATAGAGAAAGCTATATGTTGCATTCATTAGGCAAGCAAAAACTGTACTCGTTTTGATAAGTAATATTGCTGTGTTTATCTTTCGGCATAACTGCCTTTTCAACTGCACTTCATTTTTTTCCCTTCAACGAGATTATAGTTTTAAAACAACTTGTTGCAAAAATCTGGTAGAGGAGATAACAACAGTGTATGATATGCCACAGCTAAATGGAAGAATTAGGACATTGTTTTAGAAAAATCTTGGACAATTAATTAAACCAGTCTATTAGCTTTCAAAGATGAGCAAACAAAACAGCATCAGTGACAGTGTATTTCAGTGGCAAAATACGCTAGGCTTCCACACCTCCAAAGTGGTGGAGAAGTTTCAAAGCAGAAAAGTCTTAGTATTCACCCTTCGGTAATACAGCAGTTGAAGGTGCTACGAAGTTTACAAACAATTAACTGTGAGGGGACCGAAGCATACCAAGGTTTACTACTCTCCGAGATTACAACATTAAATGGTGCAAATCTGAGTAATATCCTCCAGAGAATAAGATGAAAAGTGAAGATAGTACCAAAAAATTCTACAAATGCACAATCCTAACGCCTGAGAAGGAATTCAAAGATTTGATGAGCACAATCTGAGATATTGCCTGGTATAACTAGTAAATATACAGAAGCCTTCAGAGCTAAACTGGGATAAAACCTCTTCCAGAGAGAAAGAAGCTAAAYTCCTAAAGTGCACTTAACTAGTCTGGTAGAAGAAAATACATGGAACACACACTGCAATTTGAGAACCTGAAATTGGGTACTTTTGCCTCAAACATCACACAGTTAATTTCCATCATTAAATGCAYTTCTATCTTATTTATATACAGAAGGTGTAATAATCAACCGACATGTTTTAGTATATTTTAATATAGAATTAGAAGAGCTCTTTCAAGACTTTATTATTCACCGGATCTCTTAATAAAAATGAGTCACTGCAGAATAACCAACCGAGACTTTCTCTATCCCAGCAAACATCTTGACATGCTGTGTGTACCCTTGGGAGGGGAAAAAGTGATTACTGGGTCTCCAGCTGCAATCAGTCTGGATCAGCTAAAAGGCTGAGTCAGGCTCCTGGTGCTGGAGCTCCTCAGGGCATTGACTCATGYCCAGCAGCAGATAAAATTCGGACAGCTGAAGGGAGCAGTGACCCCGGCTGCCTGCTCCACCCAGCTCCTGCAAACTGTCACACCTACGGCAGGCACAGCCTGGTGGGATGTGTGACAGCTTTGGAAGCACAACACTTTCCAGTTTGGCTTAATAAAGAAAATCAGAACTAGGGAAGTTAAATCCATTCCTGCATATGGACACAAACCTTCAGCTCACCAGGATTCAGATCCAAGAAGGACATTGTTATTTTGTTTTCCTCCTTCCAGTCTATTGTAAATGAGGCATTCAAGTGATCATGACATACACATCCACGTTTTCTTCAGAACACGATTTGGGGTTAAGTTAAATACCCAGATGGACTCCCAAAAGAKGCATTCTTGCAGCTACTGGAAATGCAGGCCAGCACTTTTGCAGCAACAGTCACTCATTGGGACAGGACGCGGAGCAGTCCCCACTTGTCCCCTTCTAMGCTTGCCTGCACAGAGTAAGGCAAGAGCTGCTGTTCTGAAAGATGCAAACGACTTCTTCCCCTTAATGCAGTGAATGCAAACATGCTGACCTTCAAGCACAGCAGGAAGACTGTGGAGGAGAAGTCTTCTTCAACCTTCTACTTCACAGTCAAGCAAAGAGCACAAGTCAGTCAAGAGTGACAGAAAAAAGTACTGTCAAGTGCACAGAACCCGACAGAGGCTTCCAAAYCTAATAGGAAGTTCCAGTCGTGACTATCATATGAATTACTATGCTGTCTAGACACCTCTGGCAGGGATAAGGGTTTCCTTAGAGGTGGCAGCTAAAAATCAGGAAAAAATTTCTTCCCACAAACATTTCTGACACAACTGACATATATACAGCAGTCTCTCAGGAGCATAACAGCTTTTCATTAAGCATAGAGCAATGTTAACAACGGGTTTTCAAAGGGATAATATGGAAGCCATAGCCAAGTACCAGTGGCAATTAGAAGGAGATAGGAAGATATTTGCCTGAAATATTTGCAAAGGCATGACGATTTCATGAAGAAATGAGAAGGACTATTATTTATATGAGATGAAGTTCTGATTAGGCTGGTTAGATTTTTTTTTTCTTTAACCAACTGTTCCTCTTGTCAGAAATAGCTTATAGGAGTGAAATTGTTCTACAAAGCTTTACCAGGCCAGGTCTCTCAGTCTTAAGATGACATAGGCATCAGAGGAAGATAAAGGATGAATGGATGTTTTAACAGGGAGGAGTGATTGACAGTGCCTATGAAATAGTCATGGTTATATAATTTGGTCAGAAAGAAATGGCAGACTGGTTCTCTTCTTGTCCATAATGATTACGTTGCTCACCCATTCTGACATAGCAGAGAGAAGATTCTTAGGCACAAGAAGTATGACACTCATGATGTGTATGACGATTATATTTATTGCTCACACAGTATCTAAATATTGTCAATGCAGTATATAATACAAGCAAGTCTAAAGGACGATAGTATAAACAGGTTCAGCTACAAACATACAGGTTTACAGTCTTTGGCCTAATAGAATGCAGAGCAAAAAGCACCCTTTTGCTACTATAGGATTTTATCTCCATATGTGGCAAGGTCTTGGCGCTTTTACTCACCCATTCTAAACTGAGCGCTCCCTATCTTTGGGCTGGACGTTCCCTGCAGGCGTTCCTGCCGGGGCGCGGGGGAAGGGGGCCAGGTACCCGTATGGAAGCTGCCAGCAATCTTGGAGACCAGTTTGCCCAGACGGCCCAGACTCCAGCAGCATTTTATACCCAGTTTCAGGCCATGTGTACTAAAGTCAATCGCAACTATCACARCTCCCCCATCTCTGGAATGCATTCATTATGCGAGCAGTCCAGACAGCTCCCCCTGCAATTCCCACCCGGTGTTCTTATCTTAGGGCAATTCCCAGCTGGTGTTGTTATCTCTGGACAAATCATACTGCCCATCAGAGACAATACCAAGGAAAAGCGGGTGTGCCCCGTGCAGAGGATGCACGGGAAGTTTCGTGCATCCTCCGACTATTTCGTCACCATTACAAGCACTCACACTGAAAGGGGTCTTATGGTTTTACGTGGCAAAGTAGTAAYGAAAGTCTTACTCTTGTGCAGTGCAGAAAGAAAGGTTTTAGATCAGCAGAAGGCTTTGTAACATTGGAAAGCTGTTTTCTCGAAAAGGGTAATTATGATTCTGTGAAAGTGAAAATAAGCTTCTTGAGCATGTAATGTATTGTTTTATATCTATAGATAAATCAAACAAAATTATGTGATATATAACACACACGTCAAGCAGAAGAAAAAAATAAAAATGTCTTTAAACACTGTATTTATTTGAACTCTTTTTCTTGTTCAGAATTCAAGGAATTAAAAGCACTCACTTGTTTAATCATCAAAAGACAGGAAAGCTAAAGAATAYCATGTTGTGCAAACCGGAGCAAAAAATTACACTCCAGTTGCATTGGCATGAGTTCTTTACCAAAAGACATCAGGCACTGAAGCAGTTATCTGATRCCTTCAGAACGTCCACCAAATGGGAAGGTTTTTTCAGGGTTCTTTTCTTTGTCTGCATCTTTCACTGCAAATATATCTGCTGCTTGAAAAAAACAGCAACACCCTCAAATAAAAACAAAAAACCCCWAAACAAACAAAAAACTTTCTATGAAAATGAAAGAGTAAGGTCCTGATGTCCCTGAAAAACTGTGGACTTACTGTTCTTTGTAATGTTTATGATCAAGATTCTTGTGCAAACAGATCTGGTTCCTAACAGGAAGCTTATAAATCATACTCATAATTGCTGTCAAAACTGCAGTGGAGTGTACTGCAAGTTTCGATAATAAAGAATAGAGTCACAGTTCAAACTTGATTACATTTTGGAAATTCATGGTGCTCTTACAAGAATCAGTGGTCTTAAATATCTTCTTCTCCTGCCAAATTTTTCACTTGCACTTTTTATTATTTATGAAATCAGTGTCTGCACAATGTCAAGCAGACCTCTGCTGATAAACTCTAATTAAGATTAAGACAAGCCTTTTGGAAAGGATCCCATCATTAGCAAACATGATAAACACAAAAATACTCCCTACTTGTCAACCAGGAGCAATTCAGTAACCTAACAGTATTATCTGTTGCTAGGCTACAGGGCTGACAAAGCTTCAATTATATTGTATGGCCATACCTATAGAAAACTGTATAGGAAAATGTATCTAATATAAAAGCATTTAACTTCATCCATGCTATCTGTAATTCACGGCTTCCCTCAATGGCAAACAATCAGGTTAATAATTACATAGCATGCTGAAAAAAATCTTAGCTATGTGTCATGTCTGCACAATTTTTTCTAATTTATCTCTGTGATTGATAGACATTTGCTTTGTAAAAATAATAAAAGGCAAGCAATGGGATGCTGTAAACTAGAAGCGTAACTACATCTGGACCAATCAAGATATGGAATCACAGTATAAGAAGTATATAGTAAATTGAACCAATTAAATCATACTTAGATGCAGTAATACACTATCTTCTATATTCAGAAWAAGGAGTAATATGGTGATAGATATGAATGTTAATTCAAAACTTTATTTTATGTCAGACAGACACCTAAAAGAAAAAAAAATTTTACAGTCCTTACTTTTTTTTCTTCTACATTTAATTTTTTTTAAACAAAGGGACTTCTGCCATCTTATTCAAAATAAGGAATTTGCTCTGAAAATCTAACTAAATGGTCGTTCACTCATTCTGATCCTCAGAACCCTAGAACCCTATACCACTTCCAGGGAAAACACAGAATCCTGCACAGTGAGCCATATGATGTTAGGCTGCTGCTTTTTGGGGTTTCCCCCCCCCTCCCATTTATGTTTAGCAGGCCTTAAGGAACAATAATTTGGAATCTGTGGATCACAGCCTGAAAAGAGATTATATATAAGGTCAGACTCACCTAACTCCACTGGGAAAAAGAGCTTCAAAATGGATGAAACCATTAAACCTCTTGATTCATATTGTTGCTTTTAGGARAAGTACCTTAAGAAAGCAAGTAACTCAAACCAGCATTTCCACTCAGTAGAGGTGTTTCACAGATTGAGAAGCACAATGACATATAAACACATATTCAAAAGCAAATTCCAGTTTCCCTGTCCTTAGTATCGGTTGATTGTCCTTGCTAAACTATCTGAGTCTTGTTTTTTTAACCCAGAAATGCCACACACCTTTCAAAGAAGTTTAGGAAATCAATGGCAATTTCTATTAAAAGCAGCTTTCAGTGCCAGTTAATTCCAAAGTATTACTTTTGTGTAGTAAAATTTGAGCTTACTGGACTTGATTGCGTTGCTGSAACAACATAATAGCCCATTTCCTGTACACACATCTTTTTGCAAGAAGGGTCAAAAGACTATCAGAATTTATTTAAACAACAGACTGTTGCTCTTAGCAACTTCCAGGCACCATCAACTGAATTAAGCCTTCCTCTCCCAATAAAACATTCCAACTTGCAAAAAAATTGTGYGTTTTAGTAATGGTAATGCAGGTTGGAGTTAATTTATTTTCTTCCYTCCTTTGTTCCACAGGTTAAGCATTTAGGGAAAATTTGCACATCACAATAGGATGGGATCTTAATATTTGGGTTCCTTCTGCTTCTCACCCATGGGGTTGTGACGACTCAGCATATTGAAAGCTATTTCTGTGCAGCACAAGTTACTGGGCAGATCTCTAATTTTTGACATGAACAAAGTACATATATCTATATGTGGACACATTGTTTAATAAAAAATTATAATTCATTCAAATCCAATACTGTTGAAATTTTTGACAGTAGAGTGGTACAAGGAACAGAACTTATAAATTATGTGTGCCCCTTCTTTGAAAAATGCTTTGGAGGTTTCTTTGTGCATTGGCAAATACAGTAGGAATATGAGTTATTGTGTGAATCCTCCTGCACAGCACCTGATAAAAGAATAAAGAGCTGTGACATATTCTTAAAACAATAGAGGAATTAAAGAGAAACAATGGGCCAGCTGCTTCATTAATACAATCAAAAGACAGCCCAGCACAGAGGAGTCCAGATAATTAAGCACTACTCTTTTAGACCTCTTTTCTGTAATAAAATTGCTAAAAATTTATTAACTACTTCATAGTTGTTAGATAGATCTATGTACTTGTTTATTTGGGTTGATTAATGCCTTTTCAGTATTCTACAACATGCCAACTCATGGTTCATACAAGTTTTTGAATAAAATAATGTAGGAATATGTGATACGGATCTGTGGTATATACAGCAATAAATCAAAGGCATTTTGTGAACAGTCTTTCCAGTTGCTAAATAATTCTTAGCATTTTTCACATGCGTACACAAAATATGTACTTTGCACAGCATTCTTGCTATTAGTGCATTTCAGTGTTGGGGYTCCAGCTGTTTCTCTGTGAAGCATCTCAAAAATCACCTCTGCAAATTCAGACTACTCAAACTCTCACCAAAAACAGCTTTAGTGCTACATTAATGAGATTATTTCCTAGCTTCTTCTATAATTTTTCCTTGTTTACTGATCAAAGGTGATTGCCAAAAGATATTTGACCTTTAATTTCAACTACCCGCTGYATATTATAAGCCAGCCAAAAATGGAAAATCTATTATACTGTATAAAATTAGACCAATATAATAGACAAACCAGTTCTGTTGCCACTTTTACTATTACCTTTGTGTTCAGCATAGAATATGGAGCCTTAATTTTTAGCTCACTGAACAAAAAGCAAAATGAAGAAACTGCAGTGATGTTTTCCAGAAGCAATGCAACAGAAAAATACTYAGCTTAATGGCTCTCGTCAAATTAAACCCCAGTATTTAGAGATATAAGATCTCTGACCAGAAACAGGGAAGAAAATACTCCTTAGGAATAGAGCTCTTGCATCTTCGTGTGAGTCAACCTGAGCTTTGGTCTAACTTCAGCTTAGTCATATGCTGACAGCTGACAGTGTATTCATCTGAATAGATGATTTTATGGTTAAAACTGTCAGGCATTATATAGCTGATAAAGAGGAAAAGAAAAATATGAAAGGAGCTCGCCAGTCCTAGGGGAGAGAACTCCTAAACCTGGCATCTCGGTGTGAGTGTCAGGGGTYGGTCTTTCCCTTGCTGCAGTACAACTGTCGCTAACATCACCATCTTATGGCAGCAGCTCTCAAATTCACACTGCAAAAACCTTCCTCAGCTGAACCCCAAATAAAGCAGTGTTTCTGATGAGTAAGGAGTGCAAGGAACAGATTTTGACCTCTTGTTTTTAACACTAWTGTATGCCTGCATTTTGTTAGTTTGAGGATTTTTATGTGTTTCCTCCAATTAAATATCTGCACGTAACACTCAACAGAGTTCTAATAGGTAAAGAGGCAAAATAGATTAGTGCTCCGAAAATATTCACAGGAAAATAATGTGGTAATTTTATTTGCCATTTYCCCCCCGATAGAGCTGTCACAGCTTATTTACCACAGGGGGAGACAGTTAAACCCATATCCTTAGAAGTTCTATGCATTTAAGAGGCTTATATATCTCTTCTGGGACCCTCGTTCAAATCCTGGGCTAATCAGAATGAATACATATCTTTCTATTAGATGGCTCTAAAAAGTCTTAGGTGATATCAGCTCCTGGTGGACGACAGTCCACAGCGTAAAACTATTAAATGTTTGGCACAAAYGGCAATACTTACGAAATGAAGCTGAAAACTGTAATATCCTCCCACATCACAAGAAGTTAAGTCTGCTGCTCAGAGGTTGAAATTAAAGCCTGCCACAAATGCTAAACCTGTTCTATTTCCTTAATTCAGCATAAACTCAAACAAGGAAGTCGAAGGAGTTCWTTCCCAAGTTTAGTGATTTCTTCCTTCATTTCCCCCTCCTCTTTTCTTTGTAAATTCTTCTGTTTTGAATAGAGTACTACACCTTTTTTACATTTGAATTGGATCTCACTTGAGTGTTATTTTAGAATTTACTAAGCCTTCAGAAAGAAAATGATAAACAGCTTGAAAAAACCTGATAAGCCCTTGCTGACACTGCCCACACTGCATTCCCAGCACCACTGCAAAGGAGCTAGAACTTACTGTCAGAGCACACTCATCTCCCTTTTTACTTTGTACAGGACCACTGAATGGGCACTCTCCATAGACCTTCCCAGGAGACATTCCCAGGCGACGCCCACTGCTCCCCCCAGCTTTTGTGGATGCACCAGGTTTCACAGAAAGAGAAAATGCACCACTGAAACCAACTACTCTGAAGCAGGGCTTTGGATACACACATTCCTACAATCCCTGCTTCCATATCAGCACAGCTGTAAGGTGACCTTTTTGTAGCCTTACAAACACAATCATGCCTGTGGATTGTCTTTTCAGAGTTATTTTGTGAGGCTGGAGTGTATGAAAAAAGGAGGTGATTAAATGAGACAATGGATATGCTTTAATGGCACCTCTTTCTTACAGGAAAAGCAGAGTACACTGCATCTTATCAATGGATTTTCTACTGTCTTGCACCTGTTACTGTAGGGCTCATTTCTTGCCCCTGGGCAAATGCAGAGTGAATGGCAAAGGCATCTGAGTGGAAGGAAGGATTACATGGAAGGAGCTGTAGAGATAGGTTGTATTTGTAAAGGAAAGCAACACAATAAATAGAAGGAGAAATAGGTAAGTTTTACAATGGTAAAATCAAAATAAGAAGCATTGGTTATGAGACCTGCCTGCTTATTCAGTTCAGGGGCCAAGCTCCAGAAAAGGCTTTTGGCTTTGTGAGAAACAAAAGCCAGCTTTTATAACRAACAGAAGCTGGAACATTTAGTTATGTGCACTGTAACCCAGAGAAAACAGTTGCTATTATTGTGAGTTATCTCGGACCTTTACTCGTGCTAACGTTCAGCTCACGGGTTGAAGTTCAGGAACTAGTTCACCTCAGCTGTAACAACCATGGAAGAAAAGTGGCACTTCCAGATTCCAAAAAGTCTTGCTCCCACTCTAGCGATTAGAATTTTGTACACTGGCTGCAGTGGAAACAAGACTCTCTGACAAATCAGTGTTTCTCTTACTGAACAATCAACTAAATAAAAGTAAATTTGCATGTTTAGTGTGTTCTAAAATGTAAACACCATAGAAGCTATAATAAGCATCTAACCCAGTCTTCTCTATTTAAAAAGAACCTCATTTAAAAAAACCACCACCACATACACACAAAACCCCATACCAATACCCCAGATTTCCTCAAAAGGAGCTAAATCACAGGTTWTATAGTTCTGCCTTTTGGAGTAGAAGCTAGAAGTAAATTGACTGAAAACTCTCAGTGATTAAAAGCATTTCAACCTTCCAAGCTATACATAGTGTCCAAGGTAAACAAGTATTGTAAAACACCACCAGTCTCCCAGTTAGTTCATCTAGTAAGAGACTTTTAACAGCAGAAAGCAAAGACTGAGCTACTTCTGGTCACAGTGGAACTTTAGGAAAAAAAAAAAAAAAAAAAAAAAAAGAATGTGCAAATTGTTAAGATTTTGGCTGTACACGCTAACACAGATTAACAGTTGAGGAGGATTCTGCACTTGATGACTTCTTCCAAAACAGGCTTAATAAAAAATGCCAGTTTACTGAGCACCAAACAGGGGCTAGGAGCTACCATTGTGCCTGCTTGGTCAGCATGATTTCTAAATGGCCAGGAAAAAAGTGACTGTATACCCAAAGGCAAGCTGTCAAAATTCAGTTTGCAGCTGATAAACTGATTACAAAGCTGCTTAAGACTTTGCTTGTAAACAAAAGCATTTATCAACTAATAATTTGCAATAAACTGATGTAACTCCCAGCTGAGCCCCAAACTGTAATTGTCTTTACCATCTGCCTATTAAAATACCATTCTTCATCACCAAGCAGGAGCAGAAGGGAGAGAATCTCCAACAACTACATAACTTGCATGCTTATAAATAATCTGTGAGCACTTCACACATTCATTATGATTGCCAGGTCTTGTATACTTCATTTTCTCTTTTTGAGAGGCAAAGAGGTGCAGTAAAGTGGCAGAAAAGAAATTATTAAATACCGCCTGGTGCAAAAAAAAAAATTATGCAAATTCATCATACTCTGCGGTTTCCTAATTTTTTTCTCTTTTTGCTACTCCATAGGAATATCATGATGGAAGCCCCCTCAAGCACAACTTTACAGATTAAACTCTCAATTTCTTTTCAACTTGTCAGTTTTCATTACCTTTCTTTCTTATGTATTCAGTTCTTACAGCTGCTTCAATGGGAAGCCAGTTAAAGCATACTGGCTCCCTAGGGGGAGTCTGCCAGGGTCTGAGGCATTCTGCAGGCTCCCTGGACTTCTACAGGTCACCCTTAAGAGCATTTTGCCTATCTTGTTGARAGAATGTCTAAAAATTAGGTGAATTTACATGCTTTTATTTTCTAACTACTGACARTCTTAGTCCTGAGAAAGGAGGTAGTGTTTATACAAAGTTCAAAATTAACAAATACAGATGCWCTAAAGCTAACACATCCCAAAGGAAGAATCATTTTGTTAAATGTCTAAAATATTCAAGTATGAGGGGGAGAAAACAGAAMTGATAGCATGCAGGGAGCAGCAGCCCCTCGAGATGTGTCTGCATGAAAAATTGAATTTAACAGAGAATCACACTAYGATTTAGTGCAATGCACTTGACCAAATATTTCTGCAATCTGCACTCTCAGCCACCCACTGGTCTGAATGCAAGGCTGYGACCAGAGACTGACTATCATCTTACCTCTTCAGAAATAACTGTACARAATGCACAGATTTCTCATTGTCTTTCCAGATTCAGACCAGAACGATCTATTTAGCAGAAGTGAGGCTTTTTATGTGTATGAATAACATGTCATCACTGGGAAGAAGTTGGGCATCTAAAAGCAAAAGAGGAAGGTTCCTCCTGCTAATTGCATTGAAATGCAAGAAATTAAAGGACAGTCCTGTCACCCATGCTCACAAAAGCAGTCTCATTTCCCTCACTGATAATCTTTGCCTGCCTTATAGTGCCTTTGTCTGACCCKGTGTTACCACTAGTGTTGCCTTCATTACCCCACTCCCCAGAACTGCAAAAAGAAATCAAGAGTTTGATTGGGACCTATGGACTTTGTTGTTAAGATATATTCCAGTCAAGACAATTATGCTTGTAAACTAAGGTAATTTTACATATAAATACATCTACTTGTGAATATGCTGAACGAACCAGGACTTTGTACCTCGGTTTCTATCCACAGTACTGGGACAGAACCCAAATGGGGTGAAACAGAGGGAAAAGTGAAAAATAGTGTGTATATTAAATTTCTTTTATAATTTTGTAAAGAACAATTTCCACAGTCATGAAAACCACCTTTCAGACCTCTGCAGTTCAAACTCATCATATAAATTATTCACTCATAGAATGWCTTGGGTTGGAAATGTCCTAAAAGATCATCTAGTTCCAATCCCCCTGCCATAGACCAGAATGCTCAGAGTCCCATCCAGCCTGGCCTTGAGTGTTTCCAGAGATGGGGCACCCACAATGTCTCTGGGAAACATGTGCCAATGCCTCACTACCCTCACGGTGAAGATTTACAAACCTTAAATAACTTGATCAGGTGAGATCCTTAGCATGATAATGCTGAGCTAAGCTATAAAGTTAGAAGAGTCACAGTTTTTAAAAGACTTGTGCAACACGCCTTGTTTTTTAATGTTAGGGGGAAAATGAGACAATATTTAAAAACACTGAGCTGGAGTTAAGAAATTTCCTTTGGTTACCACGCAAAGAGACCAAGTTGTGAGAATGCTCCGGCGAGCCGCTGCCGGYGCCGCTCCTGGCGCTGCCCGCCGCGGCCCGCAGGTGTCGCTGTGGCGCCGCCGTCGCCGGCTCGGTTCCCCTCAGGCCGCGGCCGGCCCGCGCCGCCCGAGCCGCGCTCCCCTCAGCGCGCCGCCCYCGCCTGTCGCGACAGACAGCGCCTGTCGAGACAGACAGCCCCTGTCGCTCCCGCGGCCCACATSGGCCCCCTCACGGCGGGGCGCACGAACGGTACCGCAGGTGGTATTTTAAATGAACTGTCATCGATATTGTTCGCTTTGCGCGTCAAATCCGGCGATGCTGCCTGCTCGCTTAAGGAGCTGTTTAGCGACTACTTCCCCTCTCCCGGGCAGCAGCCCTCCCTGCTCCGGAAAGAGCCCCAGTGGGGCACTGCCCTGCGGCCCCACCCCGCGGCTGGGCTCCCCGTCCCCCTCCACTTCCACCAAAACTTTGGGGACAAGGAACGCGGGCTGTGATGGCACATCCGCACCAAGGCGGCCGTCGCCAGCTCGGCAGCTGGGCAGGCTGCGGTGGATGCCGAAGCCCTCGGGAGGGTCAGTTTTTGASCACGCCGAAGCTGTGCTGTACTGTACACAGCAGTACTGGACTGTGTCATCYCCTCCTCTGGCACCCCAGATCTGCAGCCAGACGGCAAACGCAGCACAAGGTGAAGTCTCTCTGCCCCTGCCTATAATATGTTCATGGMAATCACCTGTGCTTACCTACAAACACACTGGTGCTTATTTCTACCTGATTCATTCCCCTGCAAAACTGGAGAGTGAAAAGATGCAGCCAGGGCTGGAAACTATCCAACATCAGCCACTTCATAATATTTCTGTTGCTGAGCAAAAACAGCATTCCAGGGTGCGCGACTCCCATGGAAACACGTGGGAATCCTGATGTTAAAGGTTTGTGGAAACCTTTGAACACTTATCTCTGTCTCATGAGAGTAATGAAGAAATTTGATGTCAAGCATGCAGTGATCCCTGAAGAACTATCTGGCTTTTGGAGGAGAAGGGATTACACACCGAGGTGAAATTCTGCTAGCCCCGTAGTGCTGGCATGAACCCCTGTGTCCTGGCTGGCCCCTTAGAACTGCACAAAATCTTAAGAGGAATGGTATGAGGCTACTCTAAGTAAAGGGGTCACAGAGATTAAAGAAGAGTTCTATTAAATGTTTGGGATGCTCCTGGGAATAGAAATTTTTACGAATCAGAATGACAGAACTGGCAGCAATTACCTATCAAGCCTCCCCGTCTGCCTGGAAATCTACCCTGCTGATAAGGCTGTTCTCATGGTCACCCCCTCCCCACTCCCCCGATGAACCCATCWCTACACTCCTCTGGCCAGGCCTATTGGACACTAAATGTTATCTACTACCTCTCTTCCTTTTTAACCAGGACAAAGTATAATGAACAACCTGGAATCTCTCTGGGCTGTGGGAACGGAATGCAATCTGGCACCATGGAAAAATGTAGTTCATCATTGCCTAACCTAYGTATGACTGAGACCCAAACACAGTYTYTTGAACGCTAGCCAGTTTACAAGCAGTGAACCTCACAATATCCACAACCTGCTGGAGATGCTTCACTGTCTCATATCTTTTTGTTTTGCTAAAAGTTAGCACTCACATGGACAGCCATCTGCATCTACAACTCAGAAGCACTAAAATGCTCCATTACTCTCTCCCTTAATGTGTTTCTTCTTGGYTCTGAGCAGATGATCCTATACTATCCTATCTCAAAAAATGTGTCCTCATGCTTCTTTATTAAGACACCGGAAAAATCAATGCTCTTTATGCCCTGGAAGTGGAAACRGAATTTAGTGTCTATCTTCATAATGGAAAATATTGCCCATGTGTAGGAGAGACGGTTTAGACCCATTTTCCCAGTGCATGGAAATACTGCTTGACATAACAATATAAAATGTCTTTCATAGCAGCTTCTTATTCTGTGTTTAAGTCTTTTTAGCTAGGGGGTTCTCAGTTGGTAACTTCTTCCTGTTTAATTMTCTTTTCTCATTTTCTTTCCCATCTACTTGCAGCCCTGTACTCCACCCCACATTCCACCCCAGTTTTTATTAAATACAAACTGATAAATTAAGTAACTGATTACTGTCAATCTATAAGCCAGTCAGGTGACATATACACTGTAGCACATACATGCATGTACAACTATCTGAYTTACTGGCTATTACAAGAATTCTCTCAAGCTTTACTGTGATCAGGCTGCTGGGATTATRTTCTCCTAAACAGATAGTTATTTTTGAAGTTGGAGACTTTGTTGTAGAGGTCCACTGCAGCTGGTCCAAGCACATTTGCACTACCAGAGATGTGCAAACTGTGTCTGAGATACTGTGCCTTGCATTCTTCAGTTACCAGTTCAGGATAGTTCTACACAAGTCWTCTCTCTGAATCTGAATCAACATTTTCTCTCACTGCTCATTTACCTGCTCATGGTACTATTAGCTGAAGTAACTGCACAGACAGGTGAAGAGTGGATAATGCTGGAGAAATGGAAATAGCTATAACTTTTTTTTTGGTTTTTTTTTTGGTTTTTTTTTTTTTTTTTAAAGCTTCCTCTGGCTGGTTTTGACAGGTCATTCAAGACTATTCCATTTCTTGATCAGAAGTCCCCTATATATAATTGCATGCCCTTTAAGTATTACTCAGCTATCTAATCTATATCTGATAGACAGATCTAGTTGTCTGGAAATGGAAGTGATATATAAGACAATCAAGATAATATATTTGAGTGTGAATTTAAAGAAAATAATTGACAGTACCAGAAAAAAGTTGCAGCATGAACAACTTACTGAGAAGTGCCTAAGTCTTTGCAGAAGAAAAAGATATAAAATGAACAAACAATAACTTCTTGAGGAAAGCAAACACAGCACTTTGAGGGGAAGACAAAAGAGATTAGAAGAGTATGAAGGATTTAACAGGTAAGAATGAGAGGCTTAAATATACTATATGATAATAGAAAGATCAACWGAGGATTTAAAAGGGCATAGCTGGRCATATTTTTAAGTGAGCTRAATTACCTTCTCAATAGATTTTTGCAGATGCTAGAAAGGTTGGAGAAGAATTTCAGGCAGCATTCACCGAGCAAAAACAAAGAAATCTACTCCTGATCTTGCTCTTACTTCTGATGTACAATCACTCACCTGTGTGGGAGGATTTCAGATGGATCCACTGATGGGCATATGTGCACCTGCAGAGCAGCTCTCAACTGTCCTGCTACAGGCAATGGCAAAGAGCTGCTCCGAGAGGGCTCTCAAAGCACATTTSTAAAAGCTAATTAATATCAAGAATATGAAAGCTATTACCTGAAAAACCACCAAGTCTCTTACTGTATTCTTTCATTAYTAATTATTATTAATAATTAAATAACCTTGGTTTACATATTCAAGGCACCTCCAGACAGGTTCCTGCCCCAAGGAGATTCCTGCCCCATGGAAAGGTCAGATTTCAAGAACCTTTATTTATAATAACAAATACTTAATCTGCAAGTGGCCATCAACTATTTACATAAATAACACCATTCTGTGTCCATCTTATGTGTAGACTTTGGCCTCCAAACTGACAGGAGATGACAAAGGAAAAAACAGGAGACAAATTACAGAAATGACCTGGGTAATGGCAATGAAAATGGAGAAACAGCAATGTGTGGGGTAGATTAAGCAGTGTGCCTGCTAGTGGGTGCAGATCCCATTAATTCCTTTGTGAGTACATGTAGAGTCCTTAGCTACAGCACGTTTAATTTTTAATGGATTGATCTGTGTATCTGAAAGAGCAATGTCCAGAAATAGGCTAGGGGTAGTGGATAATTCCTGACGGCCAGCTGAAAGGTATGAGTTTTGATGAGGGATTTGAAGGAGGAGCTGCAAATACTCTCATCCGCATAATTGTCTACTTTTTCCCCAATGTAAATCATTATATTTCTTGCCCCAATTTTTTATCGAAATCACTTCCAACTTATTTCAGTCTGTCACAATAATATTTTCATATGAGGAGTGTTGTAACCTAATTCCTTCATTTGAATAATACATTCATTTTTAATTACTGCAACTTGATCTCAGATTATTCAAATAACTGTTTCATTTTTTATGCTTACCCTGACCCCAGTGTATTTATAGGCTTTTATCCTTACCTGATACCAGTGTAATGTAATTATAGATTGTATTTTAATCATCTACTATATCCTAGTGAGTTTGTTTAAATCACTCCAATCCGGAGTCTTTTATTTCTATGCCTTTTAAAATTCTACAATGGCATTCTCATTGCATAAAAGCAATATTTTTGCAGTTTACTACAATGAATGAACATTTTGCATGCATTGCTGGCCATGTTTCTAATTTAAATTTTAAAAAGTTGCTATAGAGAACTCTATGTAAAATGAAATCCTGACTTGTAAACAGGCATGGGACAGCTCATCACTTGAAATCTTTGTTCATAGCTCCTATTTGATCTCTAACATAAGTTTACAGGAAATGCAGCAGAAAAAGAAATMAAATTCTTTACCCTACCAAAAATAAAAGTATACTTTGTACTAAGAATTGACAGAATATTTCTCTTTTTTGCTCACAGTCACCAATTGTTTCCAAGTTACTTGACCTGTATTATAAACAATTCTATATTGTATCCAGAAGATAAATAGTTCAGGTGGGCTACATCATCASTAGTCCTGGCCACATTATGATTCCAAGGCCTACCAGTTCTCTTTAAGAAAGATTTAACTCTTGGAAGTTTTTCGTATTCTGAGATGATTCAGTTTTGCTTAGTAATACTTTAGAAAGCAATAATTATTATGCCTTTTTTTTTTTCCCACTCCTTAGTGCTGATTGAGGAGTTCCCCTTTCCCTGTTAATTGTGTTGCTTCAAGATTCAGATGTGGAATGGGGTCAGAAATCAGATAGGTGAAGCTACTCAAGTTTGCACATCTGCATAAGAACCAATATCTTTCTGGCTGTCAAGTCGATTTGTACGGAGATAATTACCATTGCTCTAGTCAAACTATGCCCTTTTTGTGAGCAGCCTTTTTTTCCTGTGATGACATCTAGCAGCAGACCTTAGAGTGTCCTTACAACGTGTTCTCAGTTGCAGAGTATGCATTTTTTTACAGAGTGATGTAATGCCCAAAGATACTTCTGAATTAAACCTTCATCCCAGCAGTGTGGTGAAACCATCAGGACTATTCCCAAAGTTGAGTCTGTGGCTAAAGTAGATTGCATAGGTGGAAAAACAGTAAAAAGAACAAAAGAACAATTACCAAAGCTATTAATAAATCCCATGTTTTGTKGCCACTTACTGCCATGTCACGTTAGGGAAAGGGGACATTATGTGTGCTGTTAAAATTCCTGTAATTTGTGTTTTCCACATCCCKTCTTTCTCAAATGTGTAACTAATTTTTGACTTCAAGAACCTTTATTTTCTGTTTCTTTCTATTCTCCATGTGTGTCCATCCCCTGCTGTTTCCTTTATGAAATGTCACTTTTAAATCTGATCCCTCCTAGTTTCTAGGAAATAAGGGTCTAAAAGGCTGTGAAACATGATCCAGACTGATGTCTGTTGAAAGCACAGGTAAGAAACGGGCATWAGTTACTTAAGAGTATAAATAATGTGTCATTTTAAACTCCTACCTCTTTAACAGATTATCTCTTTTCAGTAACACTTAAGAACTGTCCAATGTGTCACTTGTGACAAAAGAATTGTGACTAGTATTTTGAATCTAATGAACAGAAACACTGTCCCATAATAGTAAAAAAAAGAAAAGTAAATAAGAACAGGGAATATGGGTTTATTGAATATAATCAGTGAGTAAAATGAATTACTCTGCTTTTCCAAGATCCAGACAGAGAAGCATGTTTCCCTCTGGGATTTCTACTACCATTTGGTCTAATATTCATTTTGCCTATTATAATACAAGCTTCATTAAAGTAGTAAAACAGCAATTGTCTCCTTGAGATCAAAGGACATCTGTTAAATAAAAGCAGACGGATCTCTAGAATGAAATACTAGGAAAAGTTTGAACTAAATTTTATGGTGAATCAAAATGTAAATTGTAATTTCACAAGGAAGAGACAGACCACAAAATTAACTTTGTAAAGACRTGGAAAGTGGATATGTTGATCTCAGAAATGTGAACAGATACTAAATACTTATCTATCACTGGCATTTCTAACTATAACATTTCATGATGAAAAATTGTGCTTGACTAAGCACACTGGTCTTAAAGAATTACCATTAAACAAGAAACATTGCTTATCAGATAAATTATCTCACTGACCTAGCTTCCATTTAACTGATCTTTTATTTGAAAAAAAAAAAAAAAGGCAAAAAATTCCATCTGTCATCAACATCCATCCTGCAAATCTTGTGACATAATAGYTCCTTTTAAATAATTTGTCAAATAATACCTAATAATATTTCTAAATCTCTATTTCACTGTTTAAGATATGGCATGGGAAAAATGGAATAGGATCTCTAATYTAGTTCCAGCATTGGTTTGTCTGGATGCCTCAATGAAATTAGTGCACCTACATGTAAGCATAGTGCATTACAGAGTTTGTCAGTGAAGAAAATACTTAAAAGAGACAGACATGCTAAAAATCAAGGCTTTTCAGGGAAAAAAATCCCACAAATGCCTCTAAAAAAGATGGGTACTGGCCACACCAAGAGARACTTAGGGATGCAAACTCCTCTCCAGTGAGATATTCCCACAGGACACTGGGCAACCCTGAAAGCAGGCAGTGCCAGCCAGCAGACTGGGCCAGCTGTGGGCAGTGAATGAGCCCTTTATGCATGTGTTCCAACATCCCTCTCACATTCCTTACAGAAAAATGGTRGCAAAAGTAGCAATGGGAATGTATACTCTTGATGGTTTTATTTCCTTCTGCAAAAGGTGCAGGGTAGAGTAATGAAGTTCAATTTCAATTTGCCACTGCCAAAGTAACCCAATCTCTACCTTATTTCAATCCTCTTTTTGAGCTGTGTCCTTATAATAATAAAAAAATTAGAAATTATTCTGAGGAAGAAAAACTCAAAAGAAATAAAATCCCCCTGAACATAACTTAATTCTAGTCTTTTGAGAGGCATGTGTTTATAATAATTTGGAAAAGATGGTTGAACTACTTTTGCTCAACATTTTTTACACGATTTGCAAATGACAGATCTTAAATCTATTCAGCAGTCACAGGTCATGGGTCTGCAGTACTAGCTTAAAAAGGACAGTAATGGTTGGGTTACCTGGTGCCTTTGCACACCTGCCAGGGAGWGAGAACTTAGGGGAACAATCTGCTAACCTCAATCAGTGTGACACACAGACTCCACAAGTGTAATTTATAGCTTAATGAATCCACAAAGCATTGTGAAGTGCATTGATGACTTTGAATCAGAAAGGTTAAATCATAATTACTATTGCCTCATCAAAAACTGCATTTGATTGCCCACTAGACCAGTCAAATAAATGCCTGGTGTTGCTATACCATGATAAACCAATATAAATAATGGATAGACATCTGTAGGCAAGATTACATGTTTCGATTTCAAATGGAAAATTAATGACTAAGTCCCATTTCGAAACTCTGTGAATTCCACCTAGTCGGAGCCTTTGATACCCTTTCTTCTGTTTTTAAAATGCAAAACACAAGTACAAAAAAGTGAAGAAATATGAAAGAAATCCATGTTGATGTCTTAGCAGCAATTTGATAAAAAATATATGTCTAAGAAAATAATTTAAAAATCTTATTCATCCCTAAATAAAAAAGAAATAAAATAYCACTACATATAAGTAGATGTATTTAGCATAAATYCTAGTTTAACAATTTTACRTTCTAGGATTTTGTTTATGCATCTYRGTGATTTCTTTCAAAGGGAAAACATGTGAATATTAGATGCCTTTTTGGACACCCATAATTTTCCTCTGGCAYAATTAGAGTGGGTACCTTGGTAATATAATCTTTTCACAACATACAAATTTTTAAATTATTAAAATATTAAACATTTCTGCCATCACTACAGTGTCTGCTATTTTAAAATGAGGTATTTATTATGAAAAATGTGACAGTTTTGCACTGTGATGAAAAACAGGTACAGTGTAACATACCCTATGACAACAGAAGACTCTATTAGGAGAMGGGCAATTCAACTTTCATGAGCCTTTGCTTGGTGTTCCAACTCTCTACCATTCAGTTCTCCTTTCAGCAGATTTTTGCACTGTCTATGGTGCAGTGACATCTATGCTGGCCAGCTAAAATGTCATTTGAAAAAGAACAACTATTTACTAGGAAATACACCAGAAACACTAAATTGTGCCATTGGATAGGCAGTAGAAGTTAAYGATTTGCTTTGTGACTGAATCTTACTCGAGTAGAGTTAGTGATCCAGAAGCAATAGCCTTTCYTTCCATTTTACCAAGACCTCAAGTTACATGATCCTCAGCTCCCTACTTTGTAGTTAACACATCCCCTGACTTTAGCAGAACACCATTTGTTTCAGCCCTTACCAATAGGATCAGACGATAGGTGCAGAATGCCACTCAAACGTTCTTGGATAGGAATTTTATCCCTAATAATCAAACTTGATACACATACTGGTTCTTTGGCATGTCTATCATCATGGCCATCTGTTAGGTGGAATTGTGCCTGCTAAAAAGGAGATATGCCAGTTTTAACATGATATAGGTGCCATCAAAATGCAAGTGATGAAGGAAAGACTCTAGAATATGGCAGTGATCAATCTTCTGCAGAAAAATGCTCTGGGTAGCAACCCAACTGTTAGGAATATTGTATTGATATATATGATAATTAAAACCTTTGGTTGGCTTTTTGATCTCTAGGCACCCTCTCTGGGTGCCTGTATTCACACTACAGCATTAGTGTTTGGTGCTTTGTGCTTGCTGAAGGAAACATACATCCTTCTCATTTACTATCACTGCCTAATCACCATTAATAGCCTGACTGAAAGGTCAAATGACAGATGAAAATTGTCTTTTACAACACTTTMTTTTAAAATATTAAGTGATTTTTAAGAATTAATACTTTTAGGAATTAAACACAACCCTGCTTTATTATCTTTCCTCACAAATGTTTTTAAGGGTCTCCTTTACTAATGGCTTTGGTAAAACACACAACTCAGAAGCAGTCCTGCTGTTTGATTCTCTTCATAGGAAAATGACTTCTCTTTACAGCCTTTGTGCTACTGCATCATCTTTAGAAAGATAAAAAAATACCCAGGTGGAACAGTGCGGGGGGGGTCTGTCTAGCTCAGACTTTCTCTAGAGTGGCAAGAGGCAATGTTATTTAGTAAAAATATGACAACTTGGCCTCYTTCTGCAGTTCATTCCCCTAAGAGTTCCCCAGCATGCACATGGATTAGGAACGTTAGTGGCTACATCCTCTTAGTACCATTTACAGATCTGTTGTCCATGAATTTGTCCAATCTCTCTCTGAACCTGCTGATACTGTCTGCTTTCACAGGCTCCTGTGGCATCAAGTTCACAGAGTTAACTCACTGCCGTGATAATCTGTTTTAAATTGTTCTTCTCCCAGTTTCCTGTAGCACCGCAG
Source organism: Alauda arvensis (assembly GCA_902810485.1). NCBI lineage: Eukaryota > Metazoa > Chordata > Aves > Passeriformes > Alaudidae > Alauda > Alauda arvensis. The sequence goes on along the minus strand of CADDXX010000197.1, from coordinate 1,328,315 downwards.
GATTTGAGGAATAACAGTTCTTCATTCACTTTATCCACCAGCTTCAAGATTTTGTAAGCCTGTATCAAATTTCCCCCTCAGCTTTCTCTTCACCAGATGGAGAAGAGATTTTTTTTGTCTATTGTCATAAGATAGCTGCTCCCTTGATCACTCTGGCTGCCCTTCCACAGCTGTGATCAGAGCTGCACACAGTACTCAAGATCTGGGTGCACTGAGCTTTCATATATGGCAAACTGACAGCCTCTGTCTTGTTCTAAAAACTGTATAGGCTTTTGTGATCTCTAGCAAAAGATCTTTAGATGTGTTTAAATTAGAAATCCAGTCTCATACAATTGAATGGTTGCCTTTGGGGCTCAGATAAAGCTGTGTAGTGTCACTGAAATAGAGCTGTTTGGTACTTCCAGCTTTCACAGTGTACAAAGAGACACAGCATGTCACACCTGGGATAACATAACTATGCATTAAGCCATAAAATCATAATAATGGTAAAAGGCTTCACAGTGTGATCATACAGGTAATTTGTAATATTAGACCATTATGATATATATAGCATCAGACATACTTAGAACTTTTCAGTTAACCATATACCCAATGCACATTTTCAGTACTTGAGAAGCTACTTGAAACTATTCTAATTTCTAGGTGGTCATAGAAGACTGGAGAATGAACATTTAATGCTGTTTTGCTCAACAAAGTTTTCTACAAGAAATYCTCCACACAATTTCCATTTGAACAATCTGCTAGTCTACTAGCAGAATTTCTGTGTGAATCAAAATGGATCTCTGAGAATGCTTTTGACTGCATAAAGTGTTATCCCTTCTACAGGCCYGAACCTGTAGCCAAGAGAGTAGTAAGAAACCTCTGGTCCTAATTTGTTTCTTAMTCTGGTGCCAGCTCCTGCTGATACATCTGCTCGTCCTTTTTCAGCTCCCCAAGTTACTGGATAGAGGATCTCTTTCAACAGGTGAGCCCCTTTCAGCCAGTGCAGCAGCTGGGGCACACGCATGTGGATTAATGGCACCTGAAACATGCCACTCTCAATATCACAGATGATTGTTCTTCTCCCAGCTTGGCTTTCCAAGATGATRCTGCCGTGCCAGTGCTCAGAGGAGAAGACCTGCTGTCTCTTCTGTTTTGCTTGGCTACAACTTTGGGGAAGGCAAGAATATAGTACCAAAAAAATTTTGTCCTCTTTTGTGCATGACACTATCCTTGGGAAGATGTTTSAGTTTCAAGGTTAATTGCTTGAAATACTAAATGCAGGCTTAGTGTATGAGATAAACCAGGAGCAAGTACAGGTGTTTGTATTAGACATTTCGGAGATAAATCTTTCAGGATGGTTTTCACCACTACTCTGGTTTGGTAAAAACAGCAAGTTTCTGGCATACGCCCTAAAACTTGTTTCATAGAAACAATCAATCAAAGTATAAAAATTGTATGATACATTTTCAATATCTGTCAACTGTGGCAAATACACAAATGTGGAACATAGTATGAACATAATTACTCTTCCTACCTGTAAAATTCCAACTGTATGTCCCACATTTAGTGCAGGGAAAAATTATGTACCATATTTAGTGTAGGACGATGAATAGGAGCTCATTTTCTGACTAAATGAATCTATCTTAGACCCTGAATTTGYAAGGAAAGACAGTATTCATTGGTGCCCAAACCTTCTGCAAATAATCAAATTCATAGGGAGAAAAAAAAAGATACATACTGTCTGTAGGCAGGGGAAARGCAAGAAATTCATGATGTCATAAAACACATTAAAAAAAGGAAAATGCWCTTTTATTAAAAAAACGTGCATATCAACAGCCTATAAAGTGTTCTTTGTCAAATTACCATTATCCAAGGAATTACTGATGAAACTTAAATTGTGGGCTATGTAACCATGACAAAGGCTGACATTTACACACCTTCAGAAAGRAAAATCACATGAAAAAGTCTTCTCTCACCTATGTGTGAATATCATGACATCGAGTCAAAATGACTGTCCACTGGAACTAACACACCATAGAAATGGGTGTGAAAGATACCTGGGCAGGCTGTCAGAGGCCTGAAGGAAAGACATTGCTGTTCATAATGGTGATTTTCTGTGTTTACTGTGTCCAAACTAAGTTCAGATTTTACCCTAAAAATCAAGTGACATCAGCATTAAGAGATATTTACCTTTAAGTGTGAAAAATATATCAAGCTCAGCAGCAGGAGGCAGCAGGAAAAGAAGAGCAAGATGGATTTTTATTTTTCGGTTCTGATTCAGGGTTTGTCTTGCTGAATGCCATATTATAGGCTAATAGGAAGACCCATTACTCAGAACTGATGAAAATCAAGTCTGCAGAATAGACCATAACTGCTCTTTTATTGTAAAAAAAAAAAAAGTAATATATAAAATATCCGTTAATTTTGCCCAGAAAATAGAAAATATTAAACTGCACAATAAAAGATTTGACCACTACATTACATTTTCAGTCATAAATATGACTTTGATGGCCTTAGTTTTTTACACCATGAGATCCCTGTTTTTATTAGAGTTGGCAACAGGGTAAACTTGGAAAGTGTAATGGAAGAATATGTGATTAATTTTGAATATATTAAAATTCCGTATATATATATATGTATTTCAATTTATGTGTGTGCATTTATTTTTCATTTATGCATACACATGGATACACACATGCATACACAGCTCCTGAAACTCAGGAAAGCAAGAAAAGGAAATAAAAGATATATTAACCTTTAACAGAAGGGGTATAACCCTAAGCTACCAATCATTCTACTCCGAACTGTATCAGCATAAAATAGAATACAATAAGCTGCCAAGTGCATTAACTATGGATTTTAGATTGGAATTTGGAGAGGGGCAGAGCAGAAAGCTCATTGTGCTCGCTCCATCATTATATTTAATAAAAAGAAGGAAATAGATTATAAACTGAGTTTCCAAATAACAAGAACCATTCAATGTTTATTTACATGGCTGTAGTGAATCTCTATATTCTTTTAAACAGGTAAYTATGCCTTAATTTTCCTGTTGGAGGTCTGCTACAGTCTGAGTATCAGATGGACTAATTTCAAACTTGAAAATACAATCTTGTTTCATACACTTGATGTTTACTTGGTTTGATGTTACTAGCTTTGTTTAAATATCAATTGTGCAAGTTGCAATGTAACAAAATACATATAGCTAGAGCCAAGCCTTCCCAGCAGCTCCCATTGTTTTGCATGAAAAATGCATTGACTATAGTATTGCGAGAGTAAATGTGCTGTATGCTGAAAAATTCTGTCACTTTCTATTAGCTGTAAATTATCGACTAGTATAAACCCTAATTTCATTTGTCACATTCTGTTGCATTGCTGCTCTTCCTTGTTCCCATTCTGTCATTCTGGCAGGCCCACTCTGCCCCAGGTATCACGGCATCGCCATCTGCACCCGACATCTGTCTCTCTATTGATCACACGGGTTTAGCACTTGATCAAACAGAGCACGACAGAATACATCTCTTTTTGCAGTACTGCCAATGCCAACTGCTGCATGAAATCTATTACAAAAGCATTCTTTTACCTAGTTTCTGAAACTGCAAATAGGTTTCTCTTCTTTTAAAAGAGTCTTAGGTTGATTTTTTTTCTTTAACTTTCTGTCATTTTTTAGTAGAGAAAGGGAAAAGCATAAGCTCCCAAAACCAAGAAATGAAACATTTTTATCCCAGAGTATGCAAACTATTGTAGAGAAAGGAAAAAGCAGTAGGCTTCCAAAACCAAGAAATGAAGCATTTTTATCCCAGAGTATGTAAATTAAGAAACTGAAATTATTAATGAAATAAATTATTACATTGATTCCCATCTTTTTTATTAAACATGATTTTAAATTTTGCTGTAAAATGATGGTATAAAGTAGACTAAACAAACACCTCAAAGACTCAAACATGGTGTCTACAGAGCCTTAGATGCCTCCAAATTAGAGATGGTTGACTCTAGCAAGTGATTTGGGGACCTAAGAAAGGTACATAACAACYCATTGCTCAATCACTGAGAAAAAAATAGTGCATCTGAGGACTGATCTGGCATGCTAACCTGCAGAACAGGCWACAGGAAATTCTTGGCACCAAAGTACGTCTGAAATCACATTTCCTTCTATAAATGAAATACCTATATCYGGGTCTGGGTACCAGATGCCTCCATTCTTCTGTGTGCAAAAGCAAGGAACCCTTTTCCCAGTGTGACTACTTAAATAAGCAGCATTGATGCCTTAAAACACTGAGAAGGTGCACACTATGTTTTGCACAGGTATTCTGTTAGAAGGATATGGGAACATAGGGGAGTTCAAGAGGGTCACCTCGRAGACTTCAATACAGCCTCACCACTTAGAGAAGCTGAACATTTTGCTTCTTTCAGGGGATGAAGAGCAAAAAACCCTGCAGTAGCAAGATCACAATACTCTTCCCTAAAACCATCTGGGACAGATTTTGACAMCCAAGTGAAATAAAATTGCCTTGAACTTCATAAAATTAAGCTTCTTTGACAGTAAAATCATCAACATTGGCATAGGTGATGTTATGAACTSACTGTCTTAGGAGAAAGCTCTGTCCAGGTGTTGTGCAGTTAACAAGCTGCAATGCAATTCTACATCCTTACAGAATAATTAGAAACTATTTCTAAGAAAAAATTGTAAAATTATAATTCCCAAGGCCTTAGATATGCTTATGTCACACAAGGTTTAACAATTTTACCTATGCTATTCCCAGTGATTTTATGAGAAATTCTTTTATAAATTCTCAAATTCTCAAGTTGAGGGAAGTGCTGCTCGTCATAAGAAATGGGACATATAAGGCTAAGAAATTAAATTATGGACTAGCAGGTRTCATAAGGACAATATATTTGCTTCTCAAACACAGCATTAGGGATTAACAGAACCCAGGTATTTTATGATAAACTCTTCATGCTTTCCACAGGTGGATACCATATTCTTGTCAATCATAATGTATTTTAAATTTAGCGGAGAAATAAAAAAGACATGCACTTTCTGGAAACAATTGTATTTATATTTATGAACTATTCAATAACCCAATAGCCACGTGGTSTTCTCCTTACTTATGCCACCTTGTCAAATTATGCTGAACAAAATTTGTTAAAAGCAATCAGACTAAATGCACCCCAACCAAAATCACGAACATTTAAAGACTATTCTCCTTGTTTCARCTGACAGTATTAGTTACAACACAGGAATTAGACTGGGATCTAGCAATGTATTATTCATTAGATTTTTTTGTAGCCAAATACATTAGAGTATATAGTTATACCAACAAATTAATATTTTAGAGCTAATTGAAATTGTTCTTCCTATAAAGATTAAGCTTCTTCCCACCCTACACACTTCAGTCATTAAAATAACAYTTTTAATGCCTTGTCTAAATGATGTCTCACATTAATGCAAAGCTATATTAAAGCACTCAAATGACCAGTTCTTTTGTAATGCATTCTATATGATCAGACACTGGGTCAAATCTGGGCAGTGTGTATGAAGTGGTATCAAGTGGAAGCTAATTAAAATATATTCTCTATAGAACTTTACAGAAAAAAGAGAACAGTAATCATCAGAAGGTAGAGTCTGAAAATGGCATTTCTGAAAGGCTTGCAATGTGATTTATTCTATTTGCATGAGGATACTTTTTGGAATAAAGGCTTAAGAATATGGCAAGAATATTTCAATTACAAGGTACCTAATTTTATTCCTAACAATCTCAGTGATAACCTGTTCTGGTTTCCCTCTTTCCTTACCCAAATCAATCAAATACAGTATATTAAATTTTTTTTACTAATTTCTTTAATCCAAGGTTTACAACATGAAAGTTGATTCTTGTTAAAATAACTTAACTGCTGTTTTCCCTATTGTACTTTTACTTTGATTTAGAGAAGGGGGAAATTATTATGGCAAAGATTGTCTTCATATCTCCACGTTACCCAAGAGGAAAGACTTTCCTGAGGCGCTGCCATTTCGTGCTTAAATGTAGGCAGATGTGTAGGAAGCRGGGGACAGAGGCTATAGTCAGGCTTGCAGAGTTAGCAAGGAGCAATTAGACTGCATGTGTTCAAGCTTTGGTCATTTTGTCAGATAAGGCATCAATCCCCCTTATCCACAGACTTATCTCTTTAAAAAAAAATATGAATTTCAGGGATGTGGGTGTTAAGAAGATGGATGAAGCATTTTCTAGGGATAAGATGTGGATCTTTTGTCTGATCTACTGCAGTAATTCTTACAGAATAATAATAATAATACTAAAAACCCCAGAATTAACTTCTTAGCTCCAGCCAGWGTCTGAATTTGCTATCTCTATATAAAACACAGTGATGCAAGCATAAATATTGATTTTTCTTTTTCCTCAAAAAAATCTTCATTGTACTAACTGCTTATCTATGGAATAACCTTTGCTTTCTTGTAAGTCTGGTTGTGACAAACCTCTCTGTTTACAGTACATAGCATAGTAATGGTAAGTGTGCATTTTTAGAAGGCCTGTGGGATGCTTTTTTTCCTCACTTAGCTCCTCTCTTATTATTCGTGTGATTATTTGGATGTRAGCCAAATTACATTTCTTGTAAAAATGGGACTTTTCAGTTCTGCTAACACTCCTATGCTACAACTCTGATGTATTATACAGAAAATGTGCCTGCATTGCAGTAAACCACCCTAACTGAGGCAAAACCCCCCATGTTCCTTCTAATTTTTTTTGTCAGGTTTTTTTTTTCTTTTTTTGACTACTGTAATGGAGAAAGTGGCATCTGTGTATTAGCAGGAGCCCTGGCAGGCTGAGCAGCCAGAACTGGAATAGAGCAGGGTTTCATCTTTCTGTCCCTACATCTACACCAGCTTCAGTGACTGTGCTGTAGACTTAATGTCAATAAAACATAAAACTTGGGTGTTCCTGGATTTYCTTTTAGTTGGAAAAAAATTACTGAGAAAATGCCATTTGGCTGTATTAATAATTGATAATAGGTAAACACGGCTGTTGTAGATCACAACTCCTGCCTTTTGCCTCACAACTCTTAGGGGAGGCTTCCTCCTCCCTTTCTCCTCAGCAGCACTAACCAGACCCTTACACACCAGGATAACATTCTGGAGACTGGCTACTCCACCACTGAGATCATAAATCATATCTTGGCCTTTTCTGGCTCCAGTAAGGGGAGCTCCTATTAGCTTAGACCAGAATATGATCTTAAMATCTATGTGGGCAAAAATGAAATAAATAAAATAAAACTGAAACAAAACCACCAAACCACAAGGCAGAAATTCATCAATCCCCTCTAGCAGACAAACAGCTCAGAGAATGTCTGAAGCAAGKATCTTTGATAACCCAGCAAACTACTCCCTTCTCTTAGGAATCTCAGATGCCATTGGAGCATAAGGTTCATATGTTGGGAATCAGGTGAGGATGAAAGGGAGAGTTTTATGCTATCTMTGCCTACTACAGTGCAATCATGCTTTATCATTTCCTATGAGAATCCCACTCTGTTTTTAATATGTCAGTAAGTGATTCCTTTTTTGCCTGAAATCTAAGGCAACAGCAAGAATACTTAAAACATAAGGGCAAATAACAGGAGAAGGGAGAAAAGAGTAACAAAATAATAGAAGGGCATTTGCATTGGTTTTGACATCTGAATGAGGTGTTTTGGTTACCAAGTCTGGCATCCTGCCTATTGCATATCTTAGYATTTGCCCTGTAATTCTGGAAATGGCTTGCGCTTCACAAGTTGTGGTCACATTTTTCTTTTCTGAAGGTCTGTGGACTCCATTAAAAGAAACAAAGCAACAGACAATATATCACAATTAAACTGTTCCAAGGACTAATTAATCTCAGTGTCTAAAAAGTGCATTTATTTCCAATTTGAGCTCYTTTTGCTGTCCAGCCTTTGGATACTGCTCTATCTTTTCTGGTAGGTTAGAGAGTGATTAGGAAAAGAGGAGCASAAGATAGCAGTAGATACAGGGATAAAACCAAATGCTATTTTGWAAACACTAATATAAACTGGTGATCTTTAAAATCCAGGTAACAGGCTAGACTTTTTAAATGTAACCAGTAAAAATATTTAAGTGCATTATTGTTTTAATTTCAGAATGATCCAATACATCCTTCAGGAAGATCCTGTTTATATTGTAAGAACAACTTTAATCCCATAAGAAAACTTCAGATCAGCAGAAGCATCAGACACACTTAGGCTGTCTTTCTCCAGCCAAGCAATGGGCTGAAAATTTCACATGGAGCCAGGACTGCAAAGATGCATTTATTTCTTGCTGTAAAGTACGTTTGTGAATTACATGTTAGCTTTCATTTTCCCCTGAACTTCCAAGTGAAAATACCATTTTACAATAATTACCTAAATTCATCAGGTAAACTTAAAAGCTGTTAAGTTGGACAGATGCTCAATATACTACAAAGTTCAAAAGGTACATGATCTTGTGRGATTCTGAACGTACAGGATAAATATAAAGGATCACATCTGCTAACCATGTTTATAGTAAGCTTTTGTAAAAATACATATTTACATAAATATGTACATAAACCCAGCAAAAATCACTTATGTACTTTCTACACACATAACTCTGCTGTCACTCAGATACTGCTGCAGTCTTTCCAAATATCAGAATTAGTCAGTGAAAGGAAAGGAGACTGTCAATAGCAGTATACAATTTAAAATTGAAAACTATATGGAAAATGATGGGATTTGAGCTACTAATCTTCAGATTAACCCCTATGGCTCACTTGGGAGATGGTTGTATGAAATACAAACAGCTATTACATCAGGTTTTACAAGTGCAGATGAAGCTCRTGGTGGTCAAACTAAAACCAACACACTTCAGAAACATGTAGGATTTTTTTTTTCCTGAGGATGCAGGACAGCAGATAAAATATCAGTGTTCTGTGCACAGCTTTAAAGATTGACAAATCTTGAGGTTTTTACATGTAACTTCAGATCATGGCATACCAGACAAGCTCTTTATTTTTTTGAGCACATCCTTCAACACTAAAATAACTACCTATCTCTTTGGATTGCAATTATATATAAAAAAAGAAAATTACTGCATTAAATATGAGTAATATGTATGACCTATACAAAATTGTTATGATCACTGTAATTACCAGTGGTCATAATTTATTAATATTTATTAAAATATTAACTGACCATTSCTTAACARGTTCTACAAAAACAAAGGCTAGTTYGTCTGGRGATTTACAATTTTTGTATAAAAAGAAATTAGATAGTGTRATTTTTCTTCTCTTAAAATTCACTTTCTTTTAATTCCAAAAATTCAAGGTAGACTAGGTAATAAACAAATTTCCTGATTACTAATAAGTTAAAAATATTCTATCAATTTTAATGCATACATTTTACAGTCATTGGCTTTTACTATGGAATTTATATTATATGAAAAATTTTTAAATGCAATTACTTGTAGCTTCATTTGTGGATTAGATCATCACTGGAAAGATAAAATTACAGACTAAAATCAATTTTCAAGTGCTCTGGAATAAATTTGAAGTAACTGAACAGCTGGAGTATATCTGAGAATAGAAAATCAAAGCAGTGTATTAGTTCTACAYATATGCAAAATTAAGGCTATAACTATTCTGATCCCACAAGGCAGTACCTTGCAGACATACTGACAAATGCAGATGTTTTCATYACTTATCAGGCTGTTTCCCACCCCTTACATATGGGATCTGTGTGCTGGCACACTCACTCCAAAGTGGTGTTGTTTGTGACCCCATCATCATGGTCACGCAGAAAATACCAAAAGTAGTTGCAGAAATGGGAACATGCAAAGGTTACTTCTGTAAAGCACGTGGAGAAAAGAGAGTGGCATGTGTAGGAGTAAAATTTATACCCAGGAACAGAAAACATGATCTGTCCTGTGTCATTCAGAACAACAGAAAGATGGGATGGAAATTATCTTAAGTGAATTAAGGGAATACAGCTGGGACAACTTACATTGTTGACAAGATAAAAAAATATTTTCCTGTATTTCTGAGATCTGCATATAGTCTGGATAACTTCAGCAGAATAATTACAAATTTCATTAAAAAAAATCTATATTGTAAAAATGGTGATTTTCTTACTTTACATGCAACAAGGTAATTATTATTTAGCATTAAGAGCATGAATACCCCAAAATATTAACTCAGAATTATTTACTAGAAATGTGGAGGTGGAGCATGAAAAAGAATTCTTGGGAACAACATTTCAATATTTTATATTAGATTGAAAAAAACCCAATTTCTTGAAAACAGTTCTTATTTAGGAATTTGAGGAGAAATTTTGGAATTCAGACGATGACCACCCTACTTTGTGAAGTCAGATCTCCTTGGCTYTCAGCCCATTCCTAGGAACTTAATCCCATTATTTCGGACAAGGGTGAGTTAAGCAAAGGTACTTTCTTGAATGGCACAGGTCCACAGCCTCAGTACACGGCCCTGGTTGCTGAGGTGAGTGGCTCTGGTGCCAACTCGYTCTGCAGCAGAGCACTCCAGTGTGGTGCCCAGAGGGTTCCCAAACTGGGAGAACTTCAAGTGGAACCCAGACAGATGCCAGGAGCCCACAGCTCACATAAGCTATCAGCACCTGGCAGCTCCCCAGGGGCCCATAATAGGCAGGAGACTCTGCAAGTGGAACTGAATGACGACAGGGACAAYGMCAAATGATGGGTCASTGTCACAGGGGGCTCTCTACCAAGGGGAACAGAAGAGAATCAACATGMAGTCTGGACCTACTTCTTAGACAAGTTTGTGCTTCCCTGGTGCGTGAGTTAAAGATGTGAAAGGAAAACTTCCTGTCCTGGAATGGCYCTCGGGTTATCAGCCACTATGGATTTTTCAAATTGGCAGTGATGAAGTGGCAACAGGAATGCCGAGGACAATCAAGAGAGCCTTCAGGTCTTTGGGACAACTAGTTAAGGCATCAGGGCCACAGTTTCAGGGATGATGAAGGAAGAAATTGATAGAGCCAGAAGAATAATATCTGGCTTGCAATTTAGTGTTATTGGCAGAATTTTGGGGGTTTTGATCATGTGATACCAAGCCGGCTCATGKGATCATGTAATAGMAGGTGACAGAAARGGTACACCTGTCTCAAAGGGGAAGGACAGGAGTTAGCTGTGCTCATTGAGAGAGCTTTAAACCTAAAWTTTAAGGGGGAAGGGGATAAAATCAGGATCACTGGAGATAAGCCTGGGGTTGGCATGCCAGTATTTGAAGGATGGTGTGCTACTGAGGTCCTACAGTCTGGTTTCTTGGTAGATGTAGGGGATGGAGATCCACAAGACCACAAGGATGAAAGGCTTATTGATGCGCTAGGAACCACAGAAAAGCCTGAGAACAGTCCTTCAGGAATTAGAGCTTCTTCCCTGGAAAAGGCAGAGGGTTCAATAACCCAAATGAAGTGCATTTATGCCAGTTCACACAGCATGGACAACAAACAGGAGAAACTGGAAGCAATTGTGCAGCAGAAAAATTAAGACATAGTTGTCATCATGGAGACTCATTGTGGGATGAGTCACACAATTGGAATGCTGCAATGGATGGCTATAAATTCCTCAGAAGGGATAGGCAATGAAGGGGAGGCACTGGGGTAGCCCTCTATGTCAGGAGTGTTTTGATTGTCTAGAGCTTAATGGTGGTGAGGAYAGAGTTGAGTGTTTCTGGGTGAGAATCAGGGGGAAGGCCAAAAAGGCATTTATCATGGTGGGATATCTCCTACAGGCCTCCCATCCAAGATGAAAAGGCAGATGAAATATTCTACAGGCATCTGCAAGAAGTCTCACAGTCGCTTGCGTGAGTTTTCATGGGGGACTTCAGCTAGTTCAAGATCATTGRCCAACACKATGAGGTTCAACAAGGTGAAATGCTGGGTCTTGCACTTGAATCACAACACCCCCATGCAATGCTATGGGCTTGGGGAAGAGTGTCTGGAAAGTTGCCTGGCTGGAAATGACCTAGAAGTGTTGGTCAACAGCCAGCTGAACATGAGCTGGCCATGTGCCCAGGTGACATCCTGGCCGCTTTCAGAAATGCTGTGGCCAGCAGGATTAGGGCAGTGATTGCCCTGTACTCAGCACTGGTGAGGCCACACCTTGAATCCTGGGTTTAGTTTTGGGCTTCTCACTATGTGAGGACCACTGAGGTGCTGGAGCATGGTGTCTTGAGAAGGGCAACAAAGCAGATGAAGGGTCTAGAGAGTAAATCAGATGAACAGCAGCTGAGGGAGCTAGGACTGTTTATCCTAGAGAAAAAGAGTCTCAGGGAGACCTTATGGCTCTCAACAACTACCTGAAAGGAGGGTGTAGTGAGGTGGGGGTTGGTTTCTTCTCCCAGGTAACATGTGAGAGGAAAAGAGGAAATGGCCTCAAATTTAGGTTTAGAGATTTAGGTTGTATATTTGAAAAATTTTCTTCATGRAAAGAGTTRTCAAGCACTGRAACAGGCTGCTCAAGGAAGTGCTGGAGTCACCATGCCTAGAGGTATTTAAAAAGAGTGTCAAAGTGGCACTTTAGGACATGACGCAGTGGTGGACTTGTCAGTGCTGGGTCAATGGTTGRACCCAATGATCTTAAAAGTCTTTCCAATCTCAACATTTCTATGATTCTGTGATTCTAATGTGAGAYTAACTAACTTGTTAAAATGGAAATTAAAGCTTATTCCATGCAGTCTTGCACAGTGGTCTTTGTTTGCTTTTCTAATGAATACCTATGAGGTCAGAGCATGCCATTTTTGGCTGACCTTGCCCTGTTGGGTTACACAGGTGTGTAAAAGATAGCCACTAGCACACCCAGGATTAGGGATGCTTACTGAAACTCCTGATTACTTGCTTGACTCACATGGAAAAGCAGTCTGTATTTTTTCTGATTAAAGCATCAGAAAATTCCACTTCAGTGGTGTGTAAAATTTTCATAAACTCTATTCTGAAACAACATTATCATTATGGTAGTCAGACTGTAAAAGATTGGCTAAATGTGCTCAGCTGTATTTCTCTTTTTTTTTTTCCTTTCCTTCTAAATATCTTCATATAATTGYCTTTCTTATTCTATATTTTTATCTAACTTTTTGCATTACAAATATGCCTTTGTATACATGTGTAAACATGCTCCAACACCCCCAGAATCCTTTCCGTGCAGATGAAGTAYAGATTATTAATTAATATGCCCACTAGGATGAATATCACTGCATTTAAAATTGTTCCTTTAAATTTACTATTAAGGTTAACATTCATTTAATGAAGGAGCAAAGCTATTATGTTTTTCAGACCAAGTTTCAAAAGTATTCAATATACTGCATGTTTACAAGGGAACAGCAAGCAAAAGGCAGCCTGGCTTTGGAATATGAATGTAATCTCTACAAAGGCCCAACTGTTTCTTGTTTATGACAAAGGAGTAAATAATCCATTGATCTGGCAGCAGGGCACCTGCCTTACCGACCGACTCTGTATCAGTGGTCCCTGAACCCTCATTATTTTTCCTCAATTAAAGTTCATGGTCTCCTAAAGTCTGTGCTGAGCAGATGTACAACTGTTCTTGACTGCTGAACACAGAAGAATCACAAATTTAGAAAACTACTGCCATTTCATAGACGCTAGAAGTGCATCATTTGTTGTGGTGCAGAAACATTATAAACAATATGTCTCTTTTATAGTCTGCTAAGCCCTCACACTACAGAAAAGAATATTAAAGTTCAAAAACTGTCACATAAGCAGTGTGCTATGAATACGGTAATTTATTTTTTTTATTATTCAAATAATGCTTACTGAAATGAAAAAATAAAGTCCTCTGAGGAGTATAATGTAAAAAATGTGACTTATATTTACTCAGAATTAGTGAAAATTGATGTATGAGCAAAATCAAACTGGAATCAATGATCTGAAGAGAAATTCAAAATATAATAACTGATAAATCACCAAAAGAAGAATTAGAGTTATGTTTGCTGTATTATCACTTTAGTTCTTTGTAATTGCTTCTTTTGCAGAAATAGGGAAGTCCAGAAAAATAATCAGAAGGGCAATACTACTTGTAATTATAATGCAGCAAGACTCTACCTACAAAATTCAGCTGAAGGATTCAYATTTCACAAGAAACAGTCTTTTAACTCAAGGCTCAAGTATTGTAATGTCGGAAAAGAGACCACATTACATACATATTCCCTTATAGTATGTAGTGTTATACACTAGAAARAAAATCACTTCTCAATAAGGCATGTGGAGATGCTCATTTCCAGCACCAATCAACCTAAGAAGCAAATGAAACCCACATGAAACCCACATTTGGGGGGGACAGTTAAAAGTTCATACATAGCATTTGTCAGTCTGTCTCCAGCATGATTCCAGCAYAGCTCTGTTGCCACAGTATGTGCTGGATTGAGTGCAGCAGATTGTGAGTCTATAGGTCAGAGTATGTGCTTGAAGCATCAACAGCTACACCTGTCATTTTAGTTTTTTTGGGAAGAATATGTTATTGTTAACACTGCAACATGCTTTAGCCAAAATCTGACTTTGAGGCTGGGCACTGAATTTTGAAGGAGTCAGTTAAAACATTACCATTCATGGTGAGGTGGGGGATGTTTTCTGTAATGCCTGATGGAGATGGTGCCACTAAGGTGGTGTATGTAAGCCTGTTTGTAGGTGGAGCTTGGCTTACTGACTTAGGTTCTTCTGTGAGACTCTAGCCTATTGTTTTTAAAATGAAAAATGCAGAAAAAGGACTTGAGGAGGGAGGGAATTATTAAGGAACTCWTTGTTCAGCCAAAATTACAGAAAATATTACTGGCTGCAATCTTATTAGTAGAGGTCATTTTCTCCTTTCGGCTTTCACAACTGTTAACTTCTCCTGGCTTATTTTCACAAACATTTTGCAAAAATATACTTAATCTAATGAAATTGCCACCTGGTAGCTCACTTAAAACTACTCATGCTGAACTGATGATTCAATCATTACGGTGTTTGTTGAGGATGTAAGCACCTTTGGTGTTCTGAGTGACTCAGAAATGAACAAAGGTAAGTACTGCTGTGCACTGGGGGATCAGTTAGCTGTGAAAAGGGCTTTTCTTCAATTCAACACCAAATGGACGTCACACATTTGCATGCAAAGCTAAGCATGTTTTACTTCACAGAATAAAMGGCAGAATTTCCAGGCAGTTCCAGCCTTGCACTAGAAAGAATAAAAGTAAGTATGCAATATGAAKTTTTTGTTTGTATTTTGTTTTGTACAGGATGTGCTTCTGCATGCCAGGATATGGGGCATTTAGTGGGTGATAAATAAATGCAAATAAATATGTATTAATAAATTACTTGTTAAACCTAAAAGACCATGCTAAWACATAAGTACTTACTTGCCTCAAATAGATTTGTGTACACACATGATATACCCATGAACTATACAGAAAAAAAAACAGAGGTAGAACACAGACCATTTCACTCCAGCAGTACAGATACAGTTATGAGGATTAGGAGACAGTCTTTATTAGACAACAGAAGCAGGAGGCTTTCTTGATGCATTGCTATCAGGTACGATTCTAATGGGAAACAGGATCAAACACCAGCAAAATTATTAAGCTCTGACACCAGTGCAGTTACAGCACCTGTGAAGTAATTCCCACGACTCACCCTGCCTGTCAGAGAGCTGCTGTGTCCCACTGCATTTCTCCATCCYCACCCATGTCCCGCAGGAGGGGCGATGATGCCCAAAAAGCCTCTGAGCTGGCAGCAGGCCATGTTTCCCTTGCCTCTGCAGAACTGATGGCAGCCGCTTCCCAGCGGCGCCAGAGCAAACAGGGCCGATGGCTCCCAGGAGGCAGCAGSGACCAGCAAGCAGCGGTGCTGGAACTGGGCCCCTATCACTGGTTTGGGAAAAGGAACMGGGGGTCTCAGTCCCACAAGCTCTGCTTTGCCATGGAGCATTTCTTTACCAGATGGTGAAATCCGCAGGGACAGGCTTCAGTTTTCCACCAAAATTGGATAAGCTCGAAAGCAATGAACTTGTCAGAGGAAAAATAAATCCAGTGCACTCCTTTCAAAAAGCCCCCCCTTTCACTGACTTCCTGTCTGAAAACATTACTGATATCACAAGCTGTGGTACTTAGACAATTTTGGAGGCACAGGACTGGCTGAGGATCAAAAGTTGGACACATCCGTGGAGCTCCTGTGCTCTGCAGGAGTGGGTGCAGCCGCACCTGCTGTTTTGCTGAATTATTCATCTCTCTGYGCCAGCAGAAAGGCAAAAGCCAGCACCTCCTGAACTTAGGGAATAGAGACAATGAATGAAAAATAAATTTTATAGCTTTTCTGCAGCCTGTTCTACCTTTCCTCAGGAAGTGTACAAAAGAATCAATTGTTTTGCAAATCAGTGCTTACATTTGCAGATGTGGAAAGAGGCCATCATTGTGTGGAGCTGCACTTAGTGGTTCCTGGAAAGCATGAAGCCCTAACAATGTGCTCCAAAAAGCTCACAGACACTTCTGTATTAATACAGACTTTCACTCCACTGTTTCTTTGCTCAAAGTATAAACTATATTTGATGGGCCAGTCCTTTGTAAAACTGGCCTAAGATCTCCACGTTAACAGAGCCCTTTGAACATTTTGTATTATTAATACATGAAATTCTACACCCATTCTTTTCAGAGSAAAGCCTCTAGAAACTCAGCTTGTTTCAGATCTTCCTGTCACCTGCAGTATCCTTTTCTTTAAAATGTACTGCAGCATCTCTGGGCTGGAAACATGTTTTTTAAACTATCCCCAAATGTCACCGTCATGATCAAAAATACCTTCTCTWGAAGCATCACAGTTTCACAAACCCTTGGGCTGACTTTTCTCTGCATGTGTAACAAGACAGCAGTACATGTTGCAAAAACAATATATTTTTTTTCTAAGTCTATTTAAAYATAGTTCTCATTTCTAAGACTCTATTTCTTTTAGTATGTCCAGAAATTTAGTATAGTGGTGTATCAGTTTAAATGTATCAAATGGCTTTGAATTGAAAAGACTCAGTTTGGAAACATGCCAACTTCCAGACTCACTTTAAGCTTCACCTGACACAAACTATTATTAAGGTTACTAATTAAAGAAAAAATATTTAGATGCAAATTCTCAAAGATTTTGTCTCATTTTGCTGTCAAGAAATGAAGGCTAGCTCCTACCCTGAAAATTACACAAATGGTATTTTGAGACTCACTGGTCTCATATACTTTCTATGCTGTCTGGTCTGGCACTGGAAACCTTGCTTTCAAATTCTGTCCTAAATTTGASTGATGGCAGGTCAGGTATGGTTCTTGATGAGGTGCAGAGTTTGCTCTGATTACCCCAGTAATTACTTTTTAATATTATTAAACTTTTTACATGAAGTAATTTCTCTCCTGATTGATCCACAAAGCTCAGGCCAAAGGCCACCTAATTATAAAAAGTTACAGATTCATCTTCTTCATTTGAAAATACCTCTTGGTCAAGAGCTGAAGCAAAGTTCATAATCACAYTGCAACTCTCAGAACATTCTAAATCACTTAAAAGAAAATACAGATAAATAATTTATTTGCTGATAAAACAGCAGAAAGAATTCCTTCCCTTACTGCATAACCAAAGGAAGTTTCATCTTTTGAGGCCTTGGTTACATATAACAGGAGCATAGAAATTATTTCACTTATGCTTTAACAGTGGTTAGTAAATCAAGATTACATATTAAAGTATACATTGACATTCTAAACCTTAGTATAATATTTAATTAAGCAAACTGCTACTTTGATCTCCATATTTCTGTGTAGGGTCCAAAGTCTATTCTATTACTGGTGAAACCATCACTGAGCTGAACCAATAGTTACCTTCCTCAAACTGTGTAGGARATACAGTGAGCAAAACACACTGGAAATAAAAACTGCAGACAAAYTGATGTTAAATTATTTATGAATCATGWTTTTCYTTTGTCTTGCAATGTTGGTTAGTTRAAGAACTTGTCAGAGGCARAAATACACAGGCTGCCATTGGGCCAGTTTGGAATCCATGAATTCAGTCTACATTAACTGCTTCCCTACAACATATAAATGTTTAATATTTGCTGTACATAAAAAATAATATTTCTAAATGGATTATCAATAATGATGCACCAAAATGTGTGTACCAACTGGGCCCAACTGACAACAGTCTTAGTGTAAGTGCATGAATTTCAGTGAACCCTGTCAGAAAAGGGAGTATCTCAGCTGTAAGGCAGAGGAGTAACTTTGGCAYAACAAGCTTTTAACCACTGTTAAAGTCAGATGAGCCAATTAATAGACATGGACATTCATATAATCACAGAACTCTCTGTSTTGGAAGATACCTTACAGATGCCTGGCCATCTTCAAGGACAACTTCCACCACACCAGGCTGCTCAAAGCCCCATCCAGCCTTGAACACTTCYAGGGATGGGGCATCCACAGCTTCTTTGGGCAATCTGTTCCAGTATTTCMCAACACCCCACAATAAAGAATTTCTTCCTGATTACAAACCTACCTCTTTAAATGTAAAGCCACTATCTTTTTCCTGTCATTACAGGCTCTTGTAAAAAGTGCCTTTGCAGCTCTCTTGTAAGYCCCCTTTAGGTATTGGAAGGCGCTCTAAGGCCTCCACTGAGCCTTCTTTWCTCCAGACTRAACAACCCCAACTCTCTCAGCCTGTCCTCAGAGAAGKGGTGCTCCCACTTTCTGGTCATGGCCCACCTCTGCACCCACTCCAACAGCTCCACAGGTCCCCAGAGCTGGACACAGAACTCCAGGTGGGGTCTTTGAGRCYGAGTAGAAGGGGSAGAATCCCCKCCCTTGCACTGCTGGCCACACTGCTTTAGATGCAGCCCAGGATGTGGCTGGCTTTTTGGGTTGCAAGTGCACAGTGACAGGTCATGTCAAGATTCTCATCAACCAACACCCTCAAGTCCTTCTCAGGGTTTCTCTCAGTTCTGTTCCTACCTTATAACYGGGGATATCCCTTGGAGATGGATCTCTGCTAACCCTCCAGCTTTTGGCCACTGTTGTCTCCCTCCATGGAAAAAGAAAATGGCTTATATGCATATATCTGTGATTAAAAGTGTTTTTGTATCCAGGTCCATTTAGCCTGAACAGTGATTTGGTCCTGAACTGCTTGATTATGTGAGTCCCAATCAGCTGTTTACTTCATGTGCATTTAACCAAGCCTTAAAAATATAATCTGTATGTTTTCAGTGATCTAGTTTAGTAACTGAAATTAATATGGAAATTGACAGGTTAGACATATGAAAACWAAATTAATACATTTTAAGAGAAATATATTTTAAGAGAAAACCTAAATAGATATTTTTTAAACCAGTTTGTGACTGGGCAATGATAATGTATGATGTGAAGTACAAGGATTTGTAAGAAATCACTTTCTTTTCACTAACATTACCCCACTAATATATTTAACATAGACATTTACATGCTTTGCATTTTAAGTGCCTCTGAAATTCAAGCACCAAGCCTGCACATTTCAGCAGCACCATCAGATGTAATGAGTTATGGTACTATCGGCATGTTGATAAGCTATAGCCCAAAGAAGAACAAGAAGGAAGTATAAAAAATATGGCCAGAGGATGGGATAAAATTATCAGCGAGTGTGTTTTCCTGTTTGGTTTTAATCTACATTTAATTAAATTCTTATCTTCTGTGTACTTATGGTCGCATTTGAATGGCGAGACTGCATTCATTATGAATGGTAAAACTTAACTCGGAGAACATTTCATGTGGCTTCTTTAAAAAAAAGGAAAAGGAAAAATACTGTCTTTATTCTTTACACTTAGGTCTTTTTAAAGAAGGGTTAAGTTACTTTAGGCTCAAATRCTGTTCTGCACTTAACCTTTAGGTTAACTGATTTCTAAACTTGCTTTTTAATATATTTTTAAAAAATAKATATAATTTGGAAATGTTGATATTAAAATTTTGGTTGAATATAGTCAGGGATGGGGGAGTAATGAAACATGCTAAAGTGTTTCCTTCATTCTTAAAACCAGAAAATGCYAAGAGAAAATTTCCACTACTAACAAAAAATATGTGTGTTGGGCTGCATTCAGAATTATTTATAGCCATCAATTTCTCTGAAATTAAAAAGACATTAAAAAAATTTAACAATGACTTTTGAGAATCTTAGTTTGTATTACTGTTTTTTTCTGTTTTCCAGATCACTGGGCTGAYCATGCAGCCCTCCTTGGGCAAAACCCAGCTTTAATCTTGTGCAAATGAGAAGGGCAGAACTGGGTACGTTGTTTTACTTATTAGTTTCAAAGGTATTTTGGAGGGCAGAGGACAAATGAGATCAGAAATGATACTACCAGCACAAAAATAATATCTAGGCTAAATTATTAAGAGATATAACAAAGTGAAACAAAATGGAAAGCCTTTTGCATGTCCTTATCAGTCACTACAGCAACTACTACACCATATATATATWTTAACATATTCTATTTATCTATCATTTTCGAGGAGATGCTATCTGGCAATGTAAAATCATATGACACTGTGTCAGAAATATCCCTGTGACTTATATTGCATACATTTATTTTCCTTCTTTGAAGGGCCTATCCCTACACCAYTTTAAAGGCATCCGAGAGGTACAATGCATTCACACAAACCCAAGCCCTACCAAAATGAAACCTCCTCCAATTAAACACATTCCTGCAGTACGGAATACTCATTTTCCTGAGCTAACCTCCACAAAAGCCCTTGAAAACCGATCAGCTTTGAAGTGTCGGTTGATAATTAACAAATATCGGGAGCTACTGCAGGTACAACATTTCAGGGTCAAAAGTTCTACTAGGAAAATGAAAACATTGGCACCAGAAAGTAATTGTTTTCTTGCTCATTTGGTTATTGATTTTCAACTCCCTCTTCTCCCAGAAGTTTGGATTTTACATATCCTTCCTTCATTCTTACATCATTCTTCGAGTATTGCACTGCTAATAATAGATAAAGGCAAGGGGGAAAGGCAGAAAGRAAAGGAAAAGCATGGGAGAAATTTTAAAATTATAACCTGTATAGRTTTTGTTCAATGTCTTTTTAGATCCCATTGGATCTAAGATGTGCTATCAATGGTGAGTTTTGCTTGATAAAGGGCCAACCAAGGTCTGATCCACCTGACAGCTCCACAGCTTTACACTGCAGTTTCTCATACAACATATGGCCATGCTGTGATTGTTCAGGTTTAGAAACAGAAGTAACTCTAGCAAAGTCCTCATGCAAGAGAAAATGTTGCAATCATTTCACTAGGCAAATACAATAAAGCAAAATTAAAAGCTCACTCCAGCATCTACCATTAAGCTTTAATAAAGATTCTGAGATTGATAACTGAGCCATTTATCTTCTGTCAYCATTGTTGGGAGAAATGTTATTGTCATTTCTTTCACCTGTATCCAACTGTATATTGATGCTACCAGAATCTTCCTTAAGTGTTTGCCAGCTAATTCAGAACTAAGCCACAATTTAAGCTGAAGTAAATCACATCACCGCATCTGTCGGATCAGTTTGGAGAGACAACACAGTCCTGGCTTAATCCTTTAAACACTGAGATGTGTAACTATGACACTGAAAGAAGGGAAGGTGGCTGTCCCACATTTCCTCTTCTTACTCAGATCTGAGGTAAACTGAATCACACTCTCTAACATCTGTCTCTGCAACAGGATTATGAGACTCAGGCTGACACTGATCCCAATTTAAGTGCCTCAGATACATGCCTAAATTTAGGGGGAATCTGGCCTGTAGAGCATGGTACAGTTGCCATTCAGGAGAGATCACACAACACTTTTTCCCCCTGTCTGTTCCTTTTACAGGGGAGAGGTGAAGCAGTTTGGGAGACACAGCARAAGAAGTACAGGAAAAAATACCCCTCCTTAGAAGAATCACTCAATCATTACTCTTGGACTTAGGAACCATATTAATGTGGTCACCTTCCTATGCATTTCATGTAATTTCCTAGAAGCTCTTGTGGTACAGTGTGAGAGCTCTGGGAAGATGTGCCCAAAACCTGCTGAAAACATGATTTGCAACACTGCCTGTAAATATATTTTATTGGTATTAGCTGTGTTAGGATAAAAATACCAACTCGTCTTGGAAAAAAAAAAGGTATATATAGCCAGCTAATCAATTGCATAACTTTTCTAAAAATGTCTTCAGCATGATGACATTAGGCAACTGTGAACCTGTTAGCTTCCAGCTCTGCTGTCAGTGCTATGATATAATGAATGCCAGCATGGTGTTCCAGTCAGCTATTGCCACCTGCTCCGCTTTGGAAAAAGAAGTCTCTTTTTTTGGCAGCCATCAGATGTCATACCCAGTGCCCACTGGCAAGAACAATGACTTTCTGCCATGGTCTCCTTCACTTAAAAAAGTCTTAAAAAGAGGCCTAGTGGAGAGGGAAGATATAAGTGCTGCAGTGCAGGAGAAGAGGACCTCAAATCAGACAGGTACAGTAGTAGCCCCTGGATGTGTGCTCAGGGTGAAGGCTGATGCAGAGAATGATCCACTTACCTTACTGCTCACAGAGGACTGTGACCCTGGCTCTGAGAGACTCTCCAGTAAACTGCAGACTTACTCTAGGCAGAAAAACAACCCCTATTTTGCACCAGTTCAGTGCCTGGATGGGGCCTCCAACCTCTTCACATCTGTCTGCATGTATGTCTGTATGTGTGCAGGACAGCACTGAGTCCCTGCACTCACCCAGATGAAGTCACCACGGCACACTGAGGCATGCWGGAGGGTGTCTTTATCTCTTCCACTGCTCTGTACCACAGGCACTGCACAAGGGCAGAGACAGGGCCCAGGGGGCAGGGGAAAAAGAATAACCTGATTTCTTTCTTCCCCACATTGCTGACAAGACTTACCTGACTGGTAGGATTCATACTTTGTCTTAGACSTAAGATGCAGAGAAACTGAATTTACTCAACTGAGAGGGTTATCTGTTGATTAATGAAAGTCCAGTGTGATGGAATATTGTCCTAATCACATTGCACACTGACCAAATACTGCTATAAATGAAGGGGAAAGAGCATTTGCTTTCTTAATGGCTATAGCAACTGGGCTTTAGATTGGCAATTTTAGCAGTATTATGCTAAACTAACATACATGCATCTACCATAAGCCTAATGCACTGGTTTTAATAGGTAATGCCAGCATTAAATGCTGCTCTATCTTGGGACAAGCCTGTTGTATTTATGTTTTTCTAATGTGCACAAGCATTTACATGAACTGCATTTTTACTTCACAGGGATTTTTGCTGGAGTAAGAGGCACAGGTTTGCACAGTGGATTTTGGAGTGTACRTATAAAGAAAAACAAAAAGAGAGAAATTACACTATTCATACTGCTTGTGAACAAAAGCATGACTGTCATTCATGAAAAGTGAAGCAGTGAGTTATGACAARCCTGCCCTCACAAGACAACAGTGATGATAAAATATACAAACCCWGACACATACCACATTCCCTAATTCCTTGCAAACTCTAAGCCTGCAGTTGTTTTGATGCAAGCCTTGACTTCTGTAGCCAAAAAAATCTGACTTTCTGTTGTATTAAAGCAAAATAGAAACAACTATTGTTTCATTTATTTTATCTASTATTCAAATGATTGCAAAACCATTATTGAAATTGCTGCATAAAGAAACAACACTTCTTTCAGTATAGACTGCCATTAAGGCTGTTTTTATTTTTTTTTTTTAATTTCAGGTTTCTGTATTTCATAGCCATTTCAATGTTCTTCAAATTTTAAGGCTGAGAYTTTTTCTCTGTTAATGATTCTCATAACAAAAATGCTTTAAGATGCTCTAACAAACAGTGCCACATGCTATTGAGACTTGGTGAAATCAACCACTGACAGCATCCCATAATGGTCTTGGTCCTACTGCTTCTCACATTTGCTCTCTTATTCAGCACTGTCATCATTTTAGCACATCTGATTATGACTCTTTCTAATAGGAATCATCAACCTGGAATCAAGCTGACAAGGTTTTGCAAGGCTGTCTTTTTCATTGCTAAGGATTCATCTTGTTCAGAGATCTTTATGTTTTTTAATTTAAAAAGCATTAACTAACACATCTGAATGGTTTATGTATATGCACTAAAGCATGTGAATTATTTCTGACAATTGTTAGCCTCCTGCTTAATATCTAGAACATAAATAAAAATTGCCTTATTTAACTTTGAACTAATTTATCTGTAAAGGACACATCCTGCTTTTCTCTCCAGTCTGAGTTAAATTTCTGTGTTGAAGCAAGGCATGATCAGGTGTCAGAAATGCCAAACTGCAG
Organism: Alauda arvensis; assembly: GCA_902810485.1. Lineage (NCBI taxonomy): Eukaryota > Metazoa > Chordata > Aves > Passeriformes > Alaudidae > Alauda > Alauda arvensis. Next base: position 1,304,019 of record CADDXX010000197.1, on the reverse strand, counting down.
TGAACTACAGTGATGACTTAACTCTTCCACAGATGCACACTGACAYACTGGATATTGGCAAGTCCTGCACATCACAAATTTTACTACAAAAAATATTTTCCTAAATAAAAATAATAATAAAAAAATCTATGCCAATAGTATATGTGAAAGGTATATATGAAAGCTCTATAAATGTGTTTGCTTCTATCCTCCTTTGGTGGTTGAGGCCAAGTCATCTCCTGCTAGGCCTCCAGGAATGCCCAGTCCCTGGGCACAGAGCCACCAGTCTGTCAGTGTCCCCACACAGCATCGAGCACTGCAGTGGATCTGTCTCATCAGCAGCTTGACCTGCTGCAACCTGGGCAGATTCAGCTTCTGTGCTGTGTATGGGCTTCTCAGATGCTGCTGGCTGAAGAGAAATGTCTCCCCTCTTTCATTCAAAGAGCTCAACAGCCTGAGCCCAGGCCAAATCACCTGGGTTTCACACTGAAGAYTGAAGGCAACTCCTCAGGCACACAGGACTTCCAGTAAGTGGGTTAAACCCTTCCTGGAAGCAAATCTGAGGAAAAAAGGAAACTCCCACAGGTGAACTGGGYGAGTATCATCCTTCCCACACTTTGCCACAAGCAGAGGCTGAGCTGTAGTCTTCAGGAGAAATACGTGACACTATTTACATTTTGAAGTCTCTCCCCAAACAAACCTCATGTCAAAATTACACTCAGAAGTGCAGAAATACTAGGGAGAATACAGCAAAAATTAAGTATGCAAGCAGATACTAGTCATATTAGTGACTACTGGTTGACAGCCACTTGTGAAGGGTCTAACATCAGAGTGGGATCCCACATCAGGCTGCATAAGGCAGTCATTCATTCCCTCTACTTTCTGTCAAGGCCCCCAGTCTGCACCAATCACAGTCATTTGTTCATGTATGATAGCTTTTCACCATGTGCAGTACCATAAATGTACCTATTTTGGACAGCATACAGTGCTTGATACTTAGTTTGTCCCCAAACACATGGTGCATTGCATGGGATCATGACCTAGAACATGCAAGGAAAATTTCTCTTCTACTGCAACAAAGATGTTGCACCACAAGTAAATCCATAAAATTTTATATTTTCAATCATCTGATACAGGTTTCCTTCATCTGCTCTGTATCCACCATCAGAGCTTCTGACAGAAATGTCTGGGGAAATCTTCCATCCATACATGAGACTGAAATGCAGCAGAAATATGGAAATCATTGCACTCTGCTTCTGCTAAGCAAACCTGCATGAAAACCTTTTGGATCATATGTKCCCATGGAAAGAGGGTTGGCAGGATCTACCCTACAGACAGAATTAAGACTTKGAGTGAGAAATAAGTAGGTAAAACAAATTAACCTGAAAGGGCAAAAACTATCCTGCCTTGATGTACATTTTCTARAAGTCACMGTAAARAACAGAGAGAAGTACAGAACTGTGMTTGCCTCTGCTATTCCCAATAAAGAAATGTAGGTCTTTAAATCTGGGGACAGAAAATGGAATTTTGAGAAGATGCATTATAATTTGGGTGTATTTTTTTCTCTGAGAATGGTGGTTTTGCAATACTGGAGCAGCAAATTAATTGTTTTCATTTGTAGTTTAAAATAGAAGGTCACACAAGGTGTATGATGCACTGATTTATTGTTCTATATAAAGTATAAAATTATGTAATAATTTAATGTAGCCTTTGAATTATGATGTCATCATATGGAAAATTTATTTATTATAGCACATAAAGAGTTTATAATAGTTTTGCATTTTATTCAAAATTGTATGGAATATATGTTTTATCTTAATAAAAAATAAGGAAAATTCATCCCATGTCAATATAAAATGTTCTGATTCCTCTGAAGACATCATATCTCTGAATTTGACATTTTAAAAAGAAGAAAAGATCCTGAAATAGAGTTTAACAATGTTATATTCTCAAGGTGCAGTTTTCATGATGTCAGAGTTCCAGATTCTCTGCAAATGTCTCATATTTAAATCCTTAATCAGAATAAAAAATATGTTTTTTTCAAAACAAAAGGAT